>CATIWC010002435.1:2500-115519 GCA_948472305.1 Vicia faba
TAGGAATAAATAGGACATTCATGGTGTAATTTGAGACAACTAGACACTCAATACCTTAGTGCAAGAAGTGTTGCAAAGGAGAGTGAGTTGTGGCACAATAGATTGAGACATTTGAACCTTAGAAGCTTAGGGAATCTGAGTTCAAAGAATTCGATACTGGGAATTTCTAAAATTGTGGCACCAGAGAAATCATGTGACATATACATGAAAGGAAAGAAACCAAGTATTCCTTTCTCATCAGAATTGCCTCCAAGAGCAACCCATTCTTTAAGTGTGGTGTATTCTGATGTATGTGGATCATTTAAAGTACCCCAACTTAGAAGAAACAAATACTTTGTCTCATTTATGGATGAGTTTACAAGAATTACATGGGTAGAACTCATAAAGTTCAAACATGAGGTGTTTGCTGAGTTCAAGAAGTTCAAAGTGAAGGATGTAAATCAAAGTGGACAAAGGTTGAAGATCCTTAGAATTGATGGTGGAGGTGAGTTGAACTCTAGAGAGTTCAAGAAGCTATGTGAGGAGAATGTTATTGAGCATGAGGTGACTACTCCATACACTCCACAACATAATGGTTTTGCTGAAAGAAGAAACAAAACTTTGCTTGACATGACTAGAAGCATGTTGAAAGAGAAGAATCTACCCCACACTTTTTGGGGTGAAGCTGTTTCTACTTCAGCATATCTTCTCAACAGATGTCCAAGAAAGAAGCTAAAAGAAGTAGTTCCTCTAGATAAGTAGTTTGGAAGAAAGTAAAGTGTGATCCATTTTAAGGTGTTTGGTTTTGTTTGTTACAAACATGTTCCAGATGATACTAGAAGGAAATTGGATGACAGAAGCAAAGTCATGTTGCTTATAGGTTATCACAATATAGGTGCTTATAATCTCTATTGCCCAGTCACCAACAAAGTTGAAGTTAACAATGAAATTTTGGCACATAGACTCCAGATGTCGAACCAGATGTTGCGAAATTGAGATCAAATTATTTAACACAATAGAAACAAATATGCAATTAAGATAAGTTTCAGAAAGTAAATAACACCATAAATTGTTAACCCAATTTGGTGCAACTTCACCTATATTTTGGGGCTACCAAACCAGGGAGGAAATACACTAAAATAGAACTAGTTTGAGCCATTAAACAACCCCTTATATACAACCTTATCTCCTAATATCTACCCGTGAAATTTCTATCTAAGACCCTCCTAGATATGAGACCCTTCTCACTTCCCAATAGTCACAACCCTGTGACAAACTCTCAACAATAACCAAAAGAAAGAAGACACTTGTGATACGGTGGGAGAACTGACTTGAGGTTTTTGTGTTTTATCGCAAATGCTGCGGTTAGCAAGAGTCGCCACCGACTTTTCTTTTATCCAAAAGGAAAGGTGAAAAAGCACATGAAAGACCTTTGAGATATTTTCTTGAGTTCGAGGGGTAGATTATGAAAATGGAAGGTGTTAGCACCCTTTTCATCCATGTTTTTCCATGGGCTCTTAGTTACTTGCTTAGATCACTTGCTTTGGTTTGTTTGAAATTGTGTTTGGTGTGGTTCTGAAAGTATTTTGTAAAAGAGGCCATTCGTTTAGGCAATCTTTGTAATGATTCTCGTTCGTAAGAATGTATACAAATATGTTTGTCTTTTTTGAAAATGTTTTCAATGATCATAAGATGTGTTGAAATGTGCGTGTGTGTTTTGGAAAATATCAAGGATTGTTTGTTTGAAATGGAGCAAGTAACTGAAGCTATCTACCTACTCAAATGTCTTTCTTATGTATTTTCTATTCCTTTGACATTGTTGTCTTACCATTGATTTGGTAAGCAACTCTATCTTTGGATGTAAACGGGACGGGCGTGGGTCATCGTATAACCATAATTAGCAATGTTTGCAAAGTATCTTAGCATTTTTTAGGGACCAAGATCATTTTGTAAGGCAACTTTGAATAGCGTCATCAAGGGACTATGATCTTACATTTGTTTTGTTTTTCCAAGATACTTCGCATGCGTAATATGACTATTTTTGTTTTAGGAAACCAAGTGGTGAAACCCTAAGGATGCTTGTGTGCAAGTGTATCATTTTCATGCTTTGATTTTGTCTTGTATTTAGGGTTTTCTATTTTTTTTGCTTTGTTTTGTTCTTATCATACAAAACCTAATTACTAATCATGGCATATAAAGCGATAAATTGCGTAAGGTAAATATTTCTAAGCTATTACAACAATTTATGGGAGGGGGGAATACAAATTTGAATGGAGATTTGCAAGAATATAAACCTAAATAAATTATTACAACCAAATCGAATTTGTACGAATTAGAATAAATACAATACAATACTAAAAAGAAAATGCAATGCAATGTACATGTAAAAAAGGATTTTTGTGTCTTTTTATGTAAAAGAAAATTTCATCTAAACCTAAAAATATAAGGAAAAAGAATTAATTTTTTGAAAGGGGTTTAACCCTAATTATTATTTTAAAAGAAAAATAAAGTTTTTATATGCATCAATTTATGTATTTTCTTGTATAAAAATAATAAACAATATTGTAATAAAATATAAAAAAATTTATGTGCAAAAATAAGTATTTATAAATATGAAATGAAGAATAAATTGAACTAAATATGTTTAATTATATTTACAAGTTTATTAACAAAATGCATGATATGTATTAAAAATAAAATATATTTTTATGTGGAAAATAAGTTAAAACAAAATAAAAATAAGACATGATTAATTTACATTTTTTTTGGATTTTTATTCATTAAAGAAAATATTAATGAAAACAAAAATGAAATTAAATAAAAATATTATGGAAATCATGGGTCAGGGGGGTATTGCAAGTATACTAGAGGTAGCCTGCAAGCAAAAAAAAAGTGGCCCAAGGAGCTAAGCCCAATCCTGCAAAAAGTCACAAAAACTGAAGAGGAAAAAAATGTGAAAAAAATACAAAAAAGTAGCGCGCTCAGGTTCGAACCCAGGACAAGGGTCTCACCAGCGCGCTACTTTGCCACTGGGGTGGCTATACTTCCATTATCTTAAGTGAAACGAAAATAACATATTCTAAACCAAGTCCTTGCCCTATTTCATCTTCTTCCTCAAGCTTGGCCAGACACCCTGTAACCCTCTCATACTTCCATAAAAATGAAAATTCATAACATGAAAATTGTAGTGCTTGAACTCACGATTCCAACCATATAAGTTATGTGAACTATTAATCAAAGAACAAAAAGAATTTTAACAGACCTAAATCTTGACCTAATATTTCCAGAAATTCAAATTCCAAATTCTCTCAGCACAAGTAAAATCAATGAAAGATAATGGTATGTACAACTTCGTTATGATGAGGACTACATTTTTTTTCCACAAATCGTGGCCTATGGTTGCCTGTACAAAGAGATAGAGTTTGAGATTTTACCTCCATCAGTTGAAATCGTGTATGAAAATGGAGTGACTTTAATGGAGGCCTGATGCTTGCTTGAGCTTCCCTGAATGTATTCCAACCCTTGCCTTGCTCTGAAAGTAGCTGGAACTCCTTGGCCAAGTCAAACTGCAAGCTATAAACTCAACAATGGAAGATGGTGGAAAAGTGATTACAAAACAGGGATGATGGTTTGGATGGGTTTGAAATTAAGTATGTAAGGTATTTGAATGATCAAAACTCAGCGCACGAGCCAAATGGAAGATGGGTGTGCTTAAAATCTGCAGTTTTTGGACAAATTTTTGGATAGATTTTTGGTGTTTTGCTGGTTGGGAGTGTTTCAGGTCTTTTCCAATCGTGTTATGTGTTGCATAATGTTTGTATATTAGTATGGAAATGGTCTTAGCTCAGCTTCCCAACAGATCTGCAAGTTCTAGCCTTTTTGCCACTTTTCTTGTACTTGAAGCAAAGTGATAAGACAAAGCTTTACATGCTTGTACCTGCTTGCTTAGGGTTGTTATTTCTTCTCTACAAGTTGCCTCAGGTCTGTGGTACTTGTATGTTCCAAGGGGACAGGTCCAATGCTCAAGATTGTAAAGTTTGCAAAAGTTGATCTTTTTCAAAATGGCAGTGGAACCTTTTTGCCATAAATGGAATTGCAAGTTGGATAATGATCCTAAGGCATGGATAAAAGCTTTGTCAACTGATTAAGCATTTAATTAAGGAGTATGGAACAAGTTTGGGACCTGTAAATCATGTATTAGACATCATAGGATTGATTTGCAACTTTGTTCTTCATGAAATGGCTTGGACAAAAAGTGAGAAATTGCCAACTTCATCTCTTCGATTCTCCCTACTCAAAAATGATATTGGGGAGTTCTTGGACATTTTGGAAAGCTTGCAATGTGCTCTATAACTCATATTTGAAATGAATTTTGAGATACCTCTTGGAACTAGGTGAAAAATTTCCATGAAGTTAGGTCCAAAACCTGCCTAAATTAGGGCAAAATTTCACTAAGTTACTTAGTTCATGACCATGTATTCACAAATTTATATCTTGAGATCCAAGCATCTTTAGGGAAAAGTTTGTGAATAAAAGTTGTATATTTCATGGAGATATATAACTTTCATGTTGGGAACTTTTTTTGAATCATTATGCATCATGGTGAAAAAGTGGCCTAAAGTTGAGAAAAAATAAGAAATTTTCTATACTTAGAAAATTTCTAAGTTAAGAAAAATTTCAAACTTAAACCCTAATCTTCAAATTTGGATTGCTTGATGAAAAAGTTTCATATTTTGACATGTATTGATGAATTATGACCCTTGGCACTTGATTTTGACCAAAAAGTCAAAGTTTGACTTTTCAGTATACAGTTGACTTTTGATCAGTTGATTGCAAATTTCATCTGTCAATCCAATGAATTTAAAATGTTTTGAGCCATGTAATTAAGCCAAGATGATGTAATTGAATCCTTGAAATCATGCTTTAACTCAATTGGTCATTTGCTAGGTTAAAAATCAGAAATTGCCCTTCCTCAATCAAAACCCTAATTTTGACCATTTTGCCCTTTTTGTGATTTGACCAAATTTCTTGAGGAATTATGATCCAAACTTGATCAAATGATACATATGAGTCTAAAATGTTAATGTGGATAAAAAATTATGAAGTTTGACTGTGAATTGGCCCTGGTTGACTTTTTCCCCAATACAGCTGATTTTTAGGTCAACTGTCCAATTGACTGATCAAAAATATGGTCCAAGGCTTGAAACTTGTCATGAGTGATCTTAAGGGTCTATAATGATGTTTGAAAGTCATATGCAACATTGATAGTCCAAAAACCCTTGTGCAAACTCAAACCCTAATTTTGGGTCATCAGTGCAAGATGAGATGTCTTGAGCTGACCAAACTCTAATCTTGTCTTGAGTCAAAGAGATCTTGTGAGAAAAGTATTGATAAATGAGAGGGCAAATTTTGGGGTACAATAGCTGCCCCTGTTCAATATTCTTAATCCTGAAGAGTTAGATTGGCGAGCTTTGCTATTCGTGACTTGAAAGTGAAAGATGATTGGACACTAAAGTGCCCATAAATTTGCACTGCGATGTGTATTTGAGGGAATGGGCTTAAAGATGCCATTTAGAGAAGTGATAGAATCTTGTTTGAGATGGGCTTGTAGATGCCATCCAATAATGTTTATTGAATTGTAACTTGTAAGCTGAAAGAATAAGTATCTGAATGGCATCCATGTCTGAAGCGTATCTGAACTGTATCTGAAGTCTGAATCTGAATGAGCAACAAAATGGCTTCCGTGTCTGGAGCGTATCTGTACTGTATTTGATAGTTGAAATCTGAATGAGTATCAGAATGGCAGCCGTGTCTGGAGCGTATCTGAATTGTATCTGAATTTTAAATGAGCATCAGAATGACAGTCGTGTCTGGAGCATATTTGTATTTTATCTGAAAGCTTAATCTGAATGAGTATCAAAATGACATCCGTATAGTATCTCTACTGTATCCGAAGTCTGAATGAATATCAGAATGGCATCCGCGTCTGGAGCGTATCTGAATTGTATCTAAACTTGAAATCTGAATGAGTAACAGAATGGCATCCGTATCTGGAGCGTATCTGAACTGTAATCTGAATGAGTATCAGAATAGCCTCCGTGTCTAGAGCGTATCTGAACTGTAATCTGAATGAGTATCAGAATGGCCTCCGTATCTGGAGCGTATCTGAACTGTAATATGAATGAGTATCAGAATGGCCTCCGTGTCTGGAGCGTATCTGAACTGTAATTTGAATGAGTATCAGAATGGCCTCCGTGTCTGGAGCGTATCTAAACTGTAATCTGAATGAGTATCAGAATGGCCTCCATGTCTGGAGCATATCTGAACTGTATCTGAAAGCTGAATCTGAATAAATAATAGAATAGCATCCGTGTCTAGAGCGTATCCGTACTGTGTCATGATTGCATATTGTTAATGGTAGCTATTAATCTCATCCTGAAAAGGGTAAAATGTTAGCTTGAAACCAAAATTATGTTGCATGAAATGTAAGATGCAATTTATGTGTTTTATCAATGTTTATGATATATGGATGTAATGTATGCGCATGTAAGCTGATTTGCTGTAATGCTGAGGAAAATAAATCCTTGACTGCTGTTGAGGATATGTGGATTCTTCATGTCTTGAAGTTGGAGTATTTGATAAAAATTATGTTGTGAGAGCAATGCCATATACTGCTTGAGGAATCTTCTTGGGAAATCCAGAGAATTTTGATGACTTCTACTGGGGATTAATAATGGGAGTCTTTGTTCCGTTGGGGAGTATCAGAAGTCAATTGTCAACCGGTTGGATTTCAGGCTTCAAAACAACTTGCTGGAGAATTTGAAGTTTTAGCTCCGTCAGGAATGACGTACCGTGGGGATTGCTCATGGAATAGCCTAAAGACGTTTTCCTATTCTTTCAACCTGTCAGTAATTATCTTTTTCATTTTGTTTATTTGTAAACAATAATTATGTTCAAATGCATATGTTCATTAATGAATCATTGGACGTTTTTGAAAATAAAACACAAGTCTAAAGGAAAAGGATAAATAGTTTTCTGTACTTTAAAGAGATATCTTTGTATTTACTTTGAATAAGTATTTTGTACAAAAGAGACAGACATCCTAGTAAGAGGATGGTGCCGTAAAAGTAAGAAAAAATTTATACAAAGAAAGACAGATATGTGTGATAATCCCATGGGGTTCCCGTTATGCTATAGCCTCCGTATCTCCGAATATCTTGTCTATTTGTTGCTTCATCTGAAGATGATTGAATTGATCAGAAACTCCGAGTTTGTCAGTGAAGAGATTGTCCTCAAAGTGATCCGACGAGACATAGTCATACGCTTTAATTCCCTAACTTTTTCCTAGACCGCCCTTTCGGGGTTTCAGTCCACCGGGAAACCCTTTTTTTCCCAAGTCGCCCTTTCGGGTTTTCAACTTGCAGGGTGTACAAATTTTTTATATTTTATCCCTAATTTTTTCCCGAACCTTTTGGTTTGCCGGGATGCCCTTGTTTTTCCTAGGTGTGTCAACCTAGTGGATCTCTTATGCGTAGTATCTTTTGACTATGTCCGTGTTCCCAGGGTGTGGCAAGTCATCGCCTTCCATGGTGGTTAAGATCATTGCCCCACCTGAGAAGATGTTCTTGACTACAAATGGTCCTTCATAGGTAGGAGTCCATTTTCCCCTGGGATCACTTTGTGGCAAGATTATGCGCTTGATCACTAGATCTCCGACTTGATATACCTGGCGTCTGACTTTCTTGTTGAAAGCCTTGATCATCCATTTTTGATACATCTGACCATGGAAAACAGCAGTAAGTCTCTTTTCATCAATTAAGTTTAGTTGATCAAGTCGAGTCTGGATCCAATCGTCCTCATTCAAACCTGCATCCTTCATAATTCGCAAAGAGGAGATTTGAACCTCAATAGGCAAGACAGCCTCCATGCCATAAACCAAGGAATAGGGTGTTGCCCCAGTTGATGTGTGAGCCATGGTACGGTACCCGTGGAGAGAAAATGGCAGCATCTCATGCCAGTTCTTGTAGGTGACTGTCATTTTATGTATGATCTTTTTAATGTTTTTATTAGCAGCTTTGACATCACCATTCATCTTTGGCCGATAGGGGGACGAATTGTGATGTTGAATCTTGAACTGTTTGCACAAAGCGGTGATCATAGTATTGTTAAGGTTGGTACCATTATCAGTGATGATCCTTTCTGGGATACCGTACCGGCAAATGAGATTTTGCTTGATGAAGCGGGTAACAACATTCTTGGTGACGGATGCGAAGGAAGCTGCTTCGACCCACTTTGTAAAATAGTCAATGGCCACTAGGATGAAGCGGTGTCCATTGGAGGCTATAGGCTTGATCTCCCCAATCATATCGATTCCCCACATAGCAAAGGGCCAAGGATCCGTCAAGACATTCAGAGGAACTGGAGGTACGTGCACCTTGTCAGCATAAATTTGACATTTATGACAGGTCCGAGAGTGTTGATAGCAATCAGCTTCCATAGTAGACTAGTAATAACCTGCCCGTAGGATTTTCTTTGCCATCATATGCCCACTGGAGTGAGTACCAAAGGTACCTTCATGTAATTCAGCCATGATATTTTCAGCCTCAATCTTATCCATACAACGGAGCAGAATAGAGTCATGATTGCGTTTGTACAGGATGTCATTACTCAGGAAGAACTTAGTGGAGAATCTCCTTAATAACTTTTTATCATTGATTGAAGCTTCTTTTGGATATTCTTGAGCCTCGAGATACCTTTTGACTTCATGAAACCAAGGCTGGTCCACTACTTCTTCAGTATTAATCTCGTGACAATGTGCTGGTTCGCCCATTCGTTCAATGGTGATCTGAGGAGCCTCGTTATCCCAATTAAGTTTAAACATACATGACATTGTGGCTAGAGCATCTGCTAGCTGATTTTCTTCTTGCGGGAAATGCTCTAAGGTCTGCTCAAAATGTGGTAACAATGTCAAAACATGTTTTTTGTAAGGGATAAGGTTTGGATGCTTAGTGTCCTACTCTCCTTTGATATGACTGATGACCAAAGCTGAA
The DNA here is from genome assembly GCA_948472305.1 of Vicia faba. Lineage (NCBI taxonomy): Eukaryota > Viridiplantae > Streptophyta > Magnoliopsida > Fabales > Fabaceae > Vicia > Vicia faba. Next base: position 11,530 of record CATIWC010002435.1, read on the forward strand.
TCTCCAAACACATCTAAATATTTGATTACCAAGTCTATGGCAGCCTTAAGACCAAAGATGCATGCTTCGTATTCCGCCATGTTGTTCGTACAGTTGAAGCAAAGTCTGGCAGTAAAGGGAGTATGGCACCCTTCCAGAGATATGAGTACAACGCCGATACCATTACCAAGTGCATTAGATGCCCCATCAAAGAACAGGGTCCATCGGGATCCTTGTTCAGGTCCGCCATATGGTCTGATTTCTTCACAGTTGTCTAATGTCATGATGTCTTCATCCGGGAATTCAAACTTCATGGACTGATAATCTTCTACAGCTTGATGAGCAAGATGATCCGCTAGCACACTGCCCTTTATAGCTTTTTGGGTAGTGTACTGTATGTCATATTCTGTTAGGATCATCTACCATCTAGCTATCCTTCCAGACAGAGCAGGCTTCTCAAAGATGTACTTTATCAGATCCATCTTAGATATTAACAAAGTGGTATGAGTCAACATATACTGTCTTAGCCGGCGAGCAGCCCATACCAGAGCGCAACAAGTTTTCTCGAGCAGTGAATATCTGGTTTCACAGTCGGTAAACTTTTTGCTCAGGTAGTAAATAGTGTGCTCTTTTCGGCCAGACTCATCATGCTGCCCCAATACACACGCCATTGAGTTTTCTAAAACGGTCAGATACATGATTAGCGGTCTTCCCTCGACTGGTGGCATCAAGACAGGAGGCTCTTATAATTACTCTTTGATCTTGTCAAAAGCAATTTGACATTCATCATTCCATCTGACTACTTGATCTTTCTTCAACAGTTTGAAGATTGGTTCACAAGTAGATGTTAGGTGAGAAATGAATCTGGCAATATAGTTTAGGCGTCCCAAGAATCCTCTAACTTCCTTCTCTGTACGAGGAGCAGGCATTTCTTGTATGGCTTTAACCTTAGCAGGATCAACCTCGATGCCTTTGTTGCTGACAACGAAACCTAAGAGTTTACCGGACCGGACTCCGAATGTGCACTTGTTTGGATTTAGCCTTAGTTTGTACTTCTTCAATCTCATAAACACTTTTGCAAGTGATCAAGGTGCTCCTCTTCAGTTTGTGATTGGGATATCATGTCATCTACATAGACCTCTATCTCATGATGTATCATATCATGAAATAAAGCTACCATGGCGCGTTGATAGGTTGCCCCGACATTCTTCAGTCCAAATGGCATCACTTTGTAGCAGAACATGCCCCACTGTGTGACAAATGTAGTTTTCTCCATGTCCTCAGGTGCCATTTTTATCTGGTTATAGCCTGAGAAACCGTCCATGAAGGAAAATACTTTATGCTGGGCCGTATTGTCAGCCAGGATATCGATGTGGGGAAGTGGAAAACCATCTTTAGGGCTGGACCTGTTTAAATCTCTATAATCCACACACATTCATACTTTACCGTCCTTTTTAGGCACGGGAACAATGTTGGCAACCCATTGAGGATAGGAAGTGACAGCCAAGAACCCAACATTGAATTGTTTCATAACTTCCGCTTTGATCTTCTCTGACATGTCAGGTCTCATGCGGCGAACTTTTTGTTTCACTGGTGGACAGTCTTCTCTTGTGGGTAGACAATGTACCACGATGTCTGTATCAAGTCCTGGCATGTCTTCGTATGACCAGGAAAAGATCTCAACATAATCATGCAATAGATGAATTAAGCGCTCCTTGACACTCGACTCTAAATTGGCACCCACTTTGATTTCCTTTTTATCTTCCTCGGTACCCAAGTTGATTGTGTCCAACAGTTCCTCATGAGGCTGAATAGCTCTTTCCTCTTGTTGTAGTAGTCTGGCCAATTCCCCTGGTACTTCACAATCTTTCTCACCTTCGTATTCGGCTTGGTAGATTAGATCTTCAGATTCACTAAAGGCTATAGCAGTATCGTTACCCATGGGATCCGGAATGGAGGGGTACCTGCATTTGTGAGTGTGGGTGTGTGTAAGGGTATATCCATCTTTAAACAATAAAATGTAAAAGAAAGACAATGAGCACAAAAGGTTTGTATGTGGAAAAACGTCCATGATTCATTGAATGTCATATGAAGATGAAATAAAAATCCTTACAAATGGACCATTATGCCTCAGGTAAGACACAAGGTTTTTAAAGTGTGAATTGTTCGTGAATATTACAAGTCCAACAGAAATTTAAAAGATAAATTACTGAGAGATGAAAGTTATTGGGACAAAGTCTCTGGCTTCCCAGTTGCGAATTCCTCCGTTGACAGTAGGAAATATCCAATCTTCCAAGCTTCCATCTTCTACATTGTCTTCCACTGTGTTGACCTCTTGGTTTCTAATCTTCAAAGGTGGCCCTCCAGCACGGGCACAATGCACAACCTTCTGAGCACTTGAAGTAAACCCTAAGCCAAACCTGTCAGATTTATAGGAAATGTATGGAAGCTGCCCCCAGATGGTGCATCCACCCTCTTCTACTACCGCCTTGGCGTCCTTTAGAGATGACATCTGAAGCGGAGGTCTTGTGATCTTGGGAATCGGGGATACCGCCTTGGTTACCGCTACTTCTTGAGAGACCTCCTCGAAATGTTGAAAAGGAGTTTCAATGAACTCGCCATCCAACTCCACATATCAGAAAGAATTTAGATGGCTAATCATGTACTCTTCCTCTCCGTGGATAGTGATAATCTTTCCATGGACCAGGTATTTCAGCATCTGGTGTAGTGTAGAGGTAACATCACCAGCATTATGGATCCAAGGCCGTCCTAGCAGATAGGAGTAAGAGGGGCGGATGTCCATTACATAGAAAGTTGAGTTGAAAGTCTGAGTTCCCACCTTTGTGGGGATGTCCACCTCCCCGCGGACCATCCTCTTTGAGCCATCAAATGATCTCACAACTATGTTATCGGGTTTCAATGTTAGCTCTTCGCAATCCAATCTGTCAAGAGCTTTCTACGGTAATACGTTCAAAGATGAGCCAGTGTCCACCAAGACATGGGCCAGAGTTGTTCCTCTACACTCCACTGAGACATGTAATGCCTCGTTGTGCTTTCTCCCTTTTGGTGTCAAATCAGCATCAGAGAAGCCTAGGCCGTTATCAGCTGTTAAACTGGCCACACAATCTTGGAATTGGTCAGCAGATGTCTCTTGTGGCACATGGGCTATTTTTAGAAACTTCACCAAAGCTTTCGCATGTGCCTCAAAGCACAACAATAATGCTAGCATGGAGATCTTGGAGGGAGTTTGCCCCAACTGTTCAACCACGTCATAACCACTCTTCTTTATTATTCTCAGGATCTCCTCCATTTCCTTCTTGGAGGTTTCGGGGATGGTAAGTGGTTGAGCCTTCGTCCTGACAGACTCTTCTTGAATACCTTTTCCCCGAACATCAGCAACAGAAGTATTGGTGGGGATAACAGTAGGGGTTGTGTCGTCTTCATTGATAGGAGTACTTGCGGATATGATTATTGGTATGGAGGTAACCTTTGGAGCAGCCATGGGTCCAAAAACTACCTTTGGAGGGGCAATTTCTGGAGAGAAGATTCTACCGCTATGGGTGATCTTGCTAGTTCCGGCAATATTTCTAATGTCGGAGTTTTCTTCTTCAGAGCTCACTTCTTCGACAGTCAATTCATCTTGTTTGATACCATGGTAGTAGATTTCTCCACCATAATTCCATGGTACTGTTTTTTCTGACTCATACGGGACCGGCCCGGGCATTGTGATCTTAAGAGGAGTAGTTTTTGGAACTGATGTAATCCTAACGGGTCTTTTAGGGACCCTGGAAGGATTGGCGGAGATGGTTATGATTGAAATGTCTTCAACAGGAATAGGTAAAACGGGAGCATTTTCAAACAAAATTTCTTGATTGTCTATTAGGCGTTGAATGCCCGTCTTTAACAGAGGGCAAACAGTTGGTGAGGATAAGCAATGATGGCAGTCTTCCTTACAACCTGGGAATACACCAACTTTCAACAAGTTCATCTTAATAATTGGGAGCGGAGTCAAAAGTTCATCCACTGTGGCAATAAATAAATCTTCCTCGATAGTGTTGGTGTTGTGACCATGCCTAGGCATCGGAGCGGAAATGACATTTGGTTTCTCAGGTGCATCAAACTCAACTTCTTTTGCATCTATAAGGTCTTGAATTTTTTTTTCAGGGCCCAACAACTGTTAGTGTCATGACCCGGACTTTCAGAATGGTATGCGCATCTGGCATTTGGGTGATAATGAGGGGACGCAGTATTGGGGTTCTTTGGGGCCTCCTTTAAAGTTGCCAGATTCAATTTCAGAAGATGTGGTAAAACCTGGGCTAGAGTCATATTAATCCTGGTGAATTGCTGAACTGGCCTTTCCACCCTCGGCTGGTTATTTCTTGGTTGATCAGATGCAGGCTTTGGGATCATAACCGCCCCCACCACTGGTCGGAGTTTAGTTCTTCCTTGATTCCTTTGTGAATAAACAGCAGATACCTCCTTCTTCCCAGTGAAATGTTTTCTCATAGCTGTAGAGACAGACGCATCCTTCTGAATCTTTCCACTTTTTATACCACTTCCACCCTCTCTCCGGTTAATATTAACTCCATAAATCCAGCAGATGAGCTTCCAATCAAATGGTTGAAGAAAGGGCCCGATAGAGTGCCCAAGAACATATCCACCAACTCCCTTTCAAACAGAGGGGGTTGCACTCTTCCAGCTAGATCTCTCCATTTCTGTGCGTAATCTTTGAAACCCTCATTTGAAGCCTTAGCCATACTCTGAAGTTGAATACGGGTAGGCGCCAAATCTGCGTTATACTGGTATTTCTTATAGAAAGTTGCGGCAAGCTCTTCCCAGTTGTGGATGTTCGCCCTTTCCAATTGGTAAAACCAATTGAGTTGTGTTCCGGATAAGCTGTCTTAGAAAAAATGGACCCACAAGTCTTTGTCGGCAGAGTGCGGCTGAATATTTTTGACATATGATCGGAGGTGCATTTTAGGACATGACACCCCATCATATTTTGTAAATAATGGCACTTTGAACTTTGGTGGGATCACAATTCCCGACACTAACCCCAACTCTTCAAAGTCTAGACCTGGTACCTTTTGTATTTCCATAACACTCAGACGCTCTTCAAGATGTCGGTATTTATCATCCGCTGGAGGATACTGTTCCTCAGAGTAATCTTCCTCTTCCTCCTCCTCTTCAGATTCTAACGGAACTGCTGTTTCTTTTCCTTTTCTCTCTCCTTCATCAGATGTTGCTGGAAAATCCAAGGTTCTTCTAGCCTGTCCTTGAAACCTTCTCCCCATGATTACCACACCGGCTGGTTTCTTCTCTTTCTTCTTTTTCTCTTTTGCCAGCAGAGTCTTCAGCTCCTCTTGTCCTTTGGCCAAGGTTGTGAGTAACTGTTGAAACTGCATGTTTTGAGCTTGAAGATCTTTGACTGTCTGTTCGAGATCCATCTTACTGAAATAAACAGTAGAGAGATGAGGAAACTTGTTGCAAAGACCTGTTTATGTTATGATGAATGATATGTATACATGCAATGCTTTCAAGGATTTAAAAATTCAAATTTGTTTTAAACAAAAGAAACACAGGTTATATTAATAAGATAAAATTTGAGTACATCAATGCCCCTTGGACAAAATAATACAAAATTCTAAGATAAAAAAGTGTTACGCATCCTCTTTGGTGCTATGTAGGTATTTAGAGTCTGCTCCTCATGAAGTAGCCTAGTGAGTTCCAAAACCTTCTTCTCACTTGCGTAGAATTGGGCTTCGAAAGTATCACGCTCTCCTTTGAGCTGTATCCAATCCCTTTGGAGGTCTTCAAGAGATGTGGGCATGTCAGGATGTAGGATAGTGTATGGAACTTCTCCTTCCTTAACAGGCTCAATAATCACTGGGAGAATGGAAGGATAAGGCATCATAAGACTTTGAGCGCGGGTTCGTACCCACTTGAGGTAAGGCTCAAGAGGGATGGAATTATTGTGTCCCAAAGTCTTGCTATCCACCTTGTTTAGCATCCTCCAAGCTCAGATGAATCTCTGGCAAAGTCCTTGATCGTCGTTGTCGTAGTCGAATACCAAGCCTTGAATCAGCATCTCATGTGGGCCATCCCTTCGGGCCTAACCAAACTGTCTTAGAGCCAAGCATGTGTTGTAGGTGATGCCTCCCCTAATGCCAAGTAGAGGGACATTAGGAAATTTTCCACAACGGTCAACAATGATAACATTCTCTTTGGATCGAGAGCACCAATGAATATCTGAATGTTTGAGCGTCATTAACCTTTGTGACCACCTCAAACTCTGATCATTCTTTAAGACTGATTGGGGAAGATGAGAAATAAACCATCTTTCCAGGAGAGGAATGCAACACACAAGAACACCTCTTTTCCTCATTGTACGAGTGTGAAAAGAGTGTAAGATATCCCCAAGCAATGTAGGCACCGGATTGCAGGACATGAAGATTTTGACAGTGCTCACATCTGTGAGTTGGTCAGGATTAGGGAACAAGACCATCCCATAGATAAGAAGAGCCACAATTTCCTCAAATGCTTGCAATTCCAAGGAATTCCAACAGCTTTGGGCCTTCTCAAACAAGAACTTTGCTAAGAAGCCTTTGACACCACTTCTAGTTTCCCAATGGGTTGTGACATCAGATGAGTGCAAGTGCAGAGCTTGAGCAATCTCCTCTGGATTTGGATCTCTTTCCGTACCGTTGAAAGGTAGTTGATTGAGAATGGGAATCCTCAAGAGTTGAGAGAATTCTTATAAAGTAGGCACAAGCTGATAGTTGGGAAATGTGAAACAATGATGCAAAGGATCAAAGATCTAGAAGAGAACTTTCATCATGTCCTCCTCTGTGTTGGAGATGACCAAGTTAAGTAGACGACCATGCCTCTCGGTGAATGGAGAGTTCTCAGGGATCCTTGAAGCTAGCTCCTTGAGTTGTGGAGGAATTCTTACAAGGTTGACTTGGATAGTTTTCCTGCGAAGTGAATCCATATCCTACAAAACAAGAACAAAGATGAATCTCCAAAATCCTTGAAATGGTTAGTGGATGCATATGATGCTTATGATGTCCATGATGTTATGCACAAGTATGCATATACAAGCAAAGCAAACAAGTTCTTAGTTTAGGCTTGCATGGGGTTTTATAGGTAAGTACCCTCTTGAAGTTTAGTTAGCTCAACCTGTCCTAATAATAGTAACCGGGTTCTAAGGAGATCAATATCACTGGATTGTTTCCTTGGTCATTGTTTCAGCTCAAGCCTCTTTAATGGCGACCGAAATATCCCAATAAAACAACCCTCAATGAGTGTAGTATCGAGTATCTACCAACTTCGGACTGTACCAAAGCCGGTCATCTCACTACATCCTAAAGGCCAAGTTGGTCAAGTAAAGGGTTCTAGAAGTTCATTAGTGCTTCATGACATCACTCAGCGGCCCCATATTCTCTTTGATTAACTCAAAGGCTACCGGTACCCACAAATATGTCACACTAACATAGCTATTGCTTAGACCATGTCGGTATACCCCGCACAGTTTCCACAACGTATTGCTATTTACCTATAATGTTTCCCAAATCCGGGTGGAGGATTCAAACCCAAACAAAGAACCATAATGTAAAGAAAACAAGTCAAACAATGTAAGCAAATAAATATGGTCTAAACCCTAAGGTAACCCCACTTTCATATTGTCCCCAACAGAGTCGCCAGTTCTGTGATACGGTGGGAGAACTGACTTGAGGTTTTTGTGTTTTATCGCAAATGTTGTGGTTAGCAAGAGTTGCACCGACTTTTCTTTTATCCAAAAGGAAAGGTGAAAAAGCACAGGAAAGACCTTTGAGATGTTTTCTTGAATTCGGGGGGTAGATTATGAAAAGGGAACGTGTTAGCACCCTTTTCATCCATTGTTTTCCATGGGCTCTTAGTTACTTGCTTAGATCATTTGCTTTGGTTTGTTTGAAATTGTATTTGGTGTGGTTTTGAAAGTATTTTGTAAAAGAGGCCATTCGTTTAGGCAATCTCTGTAATGATTCTCGTTCGTAAGAATGTATACAAAGATGTTTGTCTTTTTTGAAAATGTTTTCAATGATCATAAGATGTGTTGAAATGTTTGTGTGTGTTTTGGAAAATAGCAAGGATTGTTTGTTTGAAATGGAGCAAGTAACTAGAAGCTATCTACCTACTCAAATGTCTTTCTTATGTATTTTCTATTCCTTTGACATTGTTGTCTTACCATTGATTTGGTAAGCAACTCTATCTTTGGATGTAAACGGGACGGGCGTGGGTCATCGTATAACCATAATTAGCAATATTTGCAAAGTATCTTAGCATTTTTTAGGGACCAAGATCATTTTGTAAGGCAACTTTTGAATAACGTCGTCGAGGGACTATGATCTTACATTTGTTTTGTTTTGCCAAGATACTTCGCATGCGTAATATGGCTATTTTTGTTTTAGGCAATCAAGTGGTGAAACCCTAAGGATGCTTGTGTGCAAGTGTATAATTTTCATGCTTTGATTTTGTCTTGTATTTAGGGTTTTCTATTTTTTTGCTTTGTTTTGTTCTTATCATACAAAACCTAATTATTAATCATGGCATATAAAGCGATAAATTGCGTAACATAAATATTTCTAAGCTATTACAACAATTTATGGGAGGGGGGAATACAAATTTGAATGGAGATTTGCAAGAATATAAACCTAAATAAGTTATTACAACCAAATCGAATTTGTACGAATTAGAATAAATACAATACAATACTAAAAAGAAAATGCAATGCCATGTACATGTAAAAAGGATTTTTGTGTCTTTTTATGTAAAAGAAAATTTCATCTAAACCTAAAAATATAAGGAAAAAGAATTAATTTTTTGAAAGGGATTTAACCCTAATTATTATTTTAAAAGAAAAATAAAGTTTATTAAACTAAATATGTTTAATTATATTTACAAGTTTATGAAATGAATAATAAATTGAAGAATAAATTGAAATGAAGAATAAATTGAAGAATAAATTATTTGAAAGGGGTTTAACCCTAATTATTATTTTAAAAGAAAAATAAAGTTTATTAAACTAAATATGTTTAATTATATTTACAAGTTTATGAAATGAAGAATAAATTGAAATGAAGAATAAATTGAAGAATTAATTATATTTACAAGTTTATGAAATGAAGAATAAATTGAAGAATATTTACAAGCACTAATTATTATTTTATGAAATGAAGAATAAATTGAACTAAATATGTTTAATTATATTTACAAGTTTATTAACAAAATGCATGATATGTATTAAAAATAAAATATATTTTTATGTGGAAAATAAGTTAAAACAAAATAAAAATAAGACATGATTAATTTACATTTTTTTGGATTTTTATTCATTAAAGAAAATATTAATGAAAACAAAAATGAAATTAAATAAAAATATTATGGAAATCATGGGCCAGGGGGGTATTGCAAGTATACTAGAGGTAGCCTGCAAGAAGAAAAAAAAGTGGCCCAAGGAGCTAAGCCCAATCCTGCAAAAAGTCACAAAAACTGAAGAGGAAAAAAATGTGAAAAAAATACAAAAAAGTAGCGCGCCCAGGTTCGAACCCAGGACAAGGGTCTCACCAGCGCGCTACTTTGTCACTGGGATGGCTATACTTCCATTATCTTAAGTGAAACGAAAATAACATATTCTAAACCAAGTCCTTGCCCTGTTTCATCTTCTTCCTCAAGCTTGGCCAGACACCCTGTAACTCTCTCATACTTCCATAAAAATGAAAATTCATAACATGAAAATTGTAGTGCTTGAACTCACGACTCCAACCATATAAGTCATGTGAACTATTAATCAAAGAACAAAAAGAATTTTAACAGCCCTAAATCTTGACCTAATATTTCCAGAAATTTCAAATTCCAAATTCTCTCAGCACAAGTAAAATCAATGCAAGATAATGGTATGTACAGCTTCGTTATGATGAGGACTACATTTTTTATTCACAAATCGTGGCCTATGGTTGCCGGTACAAAGAGATAGAGTTTGAGATTTTACCTCCTTTAGTTGTAATCATGTATGAAAATGGAGTGACTTTAATGGAGGCCTGATGCTTGCTTGAGCTTCCTTGAGCTTCCCTGAATGTATTCCAACCCTTGCCTTGCTCTGAAAGTAGCTGGAACTCCTTGGCCAAGTCAAACTGCAAGCTCTGAACTCAAAAATGGCAGATGGTGGAAAATTGATTACAGAACAGGGATGATGGTTTGGATGGGTTTGATATCATGTATGTAACGTGTTTGAGTGATCAACACTCAAAGCGCACGAGCCAAATGGAAGATGGGTGTGCTTATGCAAAATCTGCAGTTTTTGGACAGATTTTTGGTGTTTTGCTGGTTGGGAGTGTTTCAGGTCTTTTCCAATCGTGTTATGTGTTGCATAATGTTTGTATATTAGTATGGAAATGGTCTTAGCTCAGCTTCCCAACAGATCTGCAAGTGCTAGCCTTTTTGCCACTTTTCTTGTACTTGAAGCAAAGTGATAAGACAAAGCTTTACATGCTTGTACCTGCTTGCTTAGGGTTGTTATTTCTTATCTACAAGTTGCCTCAGGTCCGTGGTACTTGTATGTTCCAAGGGGACAGGTCCAATGCTCAAGATTGTAAAGTTTGCAAAAGTTGATCTTTTTCAAAATGGCAGTGGAACCTTTTTGCCATAAATGGAATTGCAAGTTGGATAATGATCCTAAGGCATGGATAGAAGCTTTGTCAACTGATTAAGCATTTAATTAAGGAGTATGGAACAAGTTTGGGACCTGTAAATCATGTATTAGACATCATAGGATTGATTTGCAACTTTGTTCTTCATGAAATGGCTTGGACAAAAAGTGAGAAATTGCCAACTTCATCTCTTCGATTCTCCCTACTCAAAAATGATATTGGGGAGTTCTTGGACATTTTGGAAAGCTTGCAATGTGCTCTATAACTCATATTTGAAATGAATTTTGAGATACCTCTTGGAACTAGGTGAAAAATTTCCATGAAGTTAGGTCCAAAACCTGCCTAAATTAGGGCAAAATTTCACTAAGTTACTTAGTTCATGACCATGTATTCACAAATTTATATCTTGAGATCCAAGCATCTTTAGGGAAATGTTTGTGAATAAAAGTTGTATATTTCATGGAGATATATAACTTTCATGTTGGGAACTTTTTTTGAATCATTATGCATCATGGTGAAAAAGTGGCCTAAAGTTGAGAAAAAATAAGAAATTTTCTATACTTAGAAAATTTCCAAGTTAAGAAAAATTTCAAACTTAAACCCTAATCTTCAAATTTGGATTGCTTGATGAAAAAGTTTCATATTTTGACATGTATTGATGAATTATGACCCTTGGCACTTGATTTTGACCAAAAAGTCAAAGTTTGACTTTTCAGTATACAGTTGACTTTTGATCAGTTGACTGCAAATTTCATCTGTCAATCCAATGAATTTAAAATGTTTTGAGCCATGTAATTAAGCCTAGATGATGTATTTTAATCCTTGAAATCATTCTTTAACTAAATTGGTCATTTTCTAGGTTAAAAATCAGAAATTGCCCTTCCTCAGTCAAAACCCTAATTTTGACCATTTTGCCCTTTTTGTGATTTGACCAAATTTCTTGAGGAATTATGATCCAAACTTGATCAAATGATACATATGAGTCTAAAATTTTGATGTGGATAAAAAATTATGAAGTTTGACTGTAAATTGGCCCTGGTTGACTTTTTCCTCAATACAACAGATTTTTAGGTCAACTGTCCAATTGACTGATCAAAAATATGGTCCAAGGCTTGAAACTTGTTATGAGTGATCTTAAGGGTCCATAATGATGTTTGAAAGTCATATGAAGCATTGATAGTCCAAAAACCATTGTGCAAACTCAAACCCTAATTTTGGGTTACCAGTGCAAGATGAGATGTCTTGAGCTGACCAAACCCTAATCTTGTCTTGAGTCAAAGAGATCTTGTGAGAAAAGTCTTGATAAATGAGAGGGAAAATTTTGGGATACAACAACACTCTATAAAGACAAAAATCAGTCTTTCTTAAAAGCTTCTTTGTCTGAAGAATAAAAGGTAACTTGACCTATAATCCACTCTTACTTAAAAGCTTATGAGTGATTGGCAAACTAAATAGTCCACCTCTAATATCAGAAGATAATAGAAAGGATCACAATGAACAAACTAAAAACCCTAAACCCTTATCTCATGCACATTGTTCTTTCATGGCTTCTCCAAGTGTTTTAAGTTTGGAATGTCTTCTTAAATAGATTCTTGCAATCATGTACTTGGACTCTTCACGCAAATCCAATCTTCCAGCTGTAAATCAATTGCAAAGTCTTCTCCATAATAATAGGAACTAGAATTTAAAGTTTCCTAAAAAGGATCAAAGGTCCTTTTTATGAAACCAAAACAAAACATCAAAGTTCCCAAAACATCCTTGCTTAGCTGAGACTAAATGAGTTACAAAAACATACAAAATCTTAAAATTCATTAAGCCAATCTACAAATATTTAAAAACCAGAACTGAACCGATGTTCTGGTATAACATGTTGCAATATCTGTCACAACATCAGTCTTTAGGGATGTTTCATCAACATGTTAGAAGATCTGTCCCAACATCTTTCATAGAACCATGTTTTAGAAAAATTGTTGCAAATCCTAAAACCATGGAAATTACATTCTCCTCTTTTGGCAAATTTTGGCTAAAACATCCTATGGAAGATACACACAAAAACAGTCACAAAATATAAGATACATGAACATCATGCATACTTGAAACACAGTCAGAGTAACATGCAGCAAAGCAAATCAAATTTCACACATAATACACCTATACAAAGAGACCCAGCCTCATACACAAAGAGAGAATTATGTTCTCTTACATTCTAGAATTCCACCAGAAACGATATGTCATGACATCCGGTCTGACATCACAAAAGAAGTATCACAGCAACACAATAGAGATAAATAAACTCTCAACACACCAACACCATACTCCCCTGTCACATTACTCCCCATGAACTATGGAAAAAAATCCCCCTCAAGGGAACAATAACAAGCATCCGAAAAATATGTAGTTTAAATAGATTCAACACAAACACAACTGCTGCAGAGAAAAATAAATTCTCCCAGATAGGCAGATGTTAGAACATTTATAAAAAAATCACATGAGCATAGGCAACACATGCAACTTCTCTCCCTTTTTAGCTTAAAATTAACAAAAATATAGTAAGTGTACACAAGTATGAAAGCATACAAAACTTATAGAAATCTTCCTTAAAAAGAAGTCATAAACATAACCAAAAGAACTTAGTCAATGGAGCATCCAAACAGCATATTAAGTGCACAAAAAAATTCAGGGACATAACCCTAAAAAATAACAGAATCCAAAAACAGATAAAAAAACTAATATTCAGTTTCCCCATCATTGCTGGTGGCATCATTCCTTCACTACCATTCTCTTTTTCCTCAGCAACAATCAACTTTCCTTCAGCATCTTCCTCTGACAGAGCTCTAATAATATTTTTAAGTTTGATCTTTCTTTCAATGCAGGTCTTAATTGTATCATCCAAATCCTTACCGATATCTTTTAATTTAGCAATCACTCTATTTGAACTTCCCGAATCCTTGATAAATATCAACATAATATCTATGACATGTGTCCCTAAAATTAATATGTAGTGAAGAAACAGAGGGGATTCCCTCTTGCTAACAACATCAATAATTTTTAATATATCTGGGTGTTGATTGAGGATTGTACCCCAATTTTCCCCCCTAAGATCCCTTCATCATACCATGTTGATTCACTCACAACAAGATCACACTAGGATTCTTGGTTCCCCTCCCTACTTTGAGTTTTGCTCCTTTTGAGGGATTACCAAGCACCTTGACTTATGTTCCTTTTGTGATCATGAATATTGTTTTGATTTATTCACTTAACTAATACAATACAATGTTGGCTTGTCTTGCTTGTTATCCATGTAGGTAAGGGCAATAAAATTTAACAAGTTACTCCATGGGTTCATAAGTTTATTTCCATTCCCTAGTCAATATAGCTTGAGAAGTTCAAACCTAATCATTGGATTGGTTTTGGAAGAATTGGAATGGAAAGATTGCTTTGGTTCATCACATTTCAAGGTTATTAGATTTGACTCAAAAGTACAAGGGGTTGATTGGAGAAGTTGTCATGTTTGGACAAGGTCTTGTTCCTATTGGTCACAAGAGCATATTTATCTCAAAATTAAAGATATGGGAGTGGTTTTGGTGGCTATGAGTCTTAATTATCATCCTAAACAACTTATATTCACAAAGCAAGACTATTGGTACAAGAAGTTTGTTCAAACTTGTCAAAGTTCCTCAAGGCATTCTCTTGATCTAGAAGCTAGGGTTTTAAACTTCAAAGGAGCATATCTTGCTCACCTTTTGGTATTTTTTGAGTGATTCCAAAGACATCCTTCTCTTCAATGGGTTATAAACAAATCACTTCAAAAATTCCAAAGAGTTTTCATGTGGAATAAACTTGGTGAAGAAGAAAGATTACAAGTCATCCAGATGAATCCATAATTTTACATAAGTAACTTCAAATGATTATAACATGGTCAATTTTCATAACCTTGAGTCCATTATTTTTCCATAATGATCTTTAAGATGTGAACTTTATGCCTTCTTTTATGTGCAAAGTTGGAAAATGGATGGAAGTTTCCTTAAATATGCAAAAGATTATAGGTCATTTCATGATTTTTGGCCAACTTCAACAAGTCATAACTTACTCAATTTTTGGATATTTTGAGTGGTTCGAGTTTCAAAATGTCATTCAAGAGATCTAATTCATTCCATCTTTTTTGGTCAAGAGCAAATTCCAAGTGGAAGGCCATGTTTGGATGCAAAAGATTATAGGTCATTTTTGAAGAAGAATTTGAAATATTTCTAAGTATGGAAAGTCAACCCTTTTTCTTCAACTTTGACTCAATGCAACTTTCAGCTCAAGCATCCATTTGATTCCATTCTTTTTCCATTGCAAAGCTTGTAACGTCATCTTTCCAAAGCATCAAGAATCATGCCTTGAGACCCCTTGAGCTGAGAATGCCATAGTTTCAAAAATGGTAACTTGGAATTGAAGTTTCCTTGCAAGTCAAAATTTAAATTTCAAGTTACAACCTCTAAACCTCAAATTAACACGCGTTTTGGGTCTAAACATGATTAGCCAACTTTCCCAAGTGGATTAGTGCATCAAAACGCAAGAATTGGATGGATTTTGATGAAGTTTGGATCACACTTCACTCGTGCATCAGGTTTGCATGAATTCCCTCCAAATCGCATCATTCACTCTTCCTTTTGATCCCAACTTGGATAGCCAAAAATTTCCCAAGCTTGGATAGCCAAAATCACCCTGCCAAACTTGCTCCATAAATCAATTTTTTGTAACTTCAAAATCCATTCTCGAGCAATTTTCAATCCAATTTTTCCATTAATTCACCTTCCTTGATCTTCCCTGAAGATAATCACATAATTACATTCAAGAATCGTGCCCTATATTGCTCCATAGAAGTCCAATTTCAGAGCTCTACAACTCAACTTCAATAGGTAGATTCCTTCATCAATTTTTCAAAACTCTGATATCATTGTATTGCTCTCATTGTCTTGGTTCTAGTCGCAACACTTATCTTTTACTGGAAACGCGTTTTGACCATGAAATTTCAAATCCCTTTTCAAAACTTTCCTTCCAAATTGCTTGAGCTACAATTTATATAAATTTGGCGCGAGAGTGTGTTTGTCTTCGTCTTGAAGAGACGAAGCGAATGGCATAGGTCTAAGCTTCTGATTTTACAGTTTGAGAGACCTGTAATTCATGATGGCTGGAGGTTGAAGATGACCAACGTGTCATCTTCCAACCAATGAAGGCGCGTCATTTGTATTTTTCAAATCTGATTTAATTAATGATTATGTACATTATTCACTAATGACCATGATATGCACAATGCGCCAGATCCCTTGGATTTGATTACTAATGCGTTTTGACTCTCATCCAATGGTCCACATATTTTACTTTTATTTTATTTTTCTGATTTTTATATTTTAATTGTTTTAAATTTCAAAAAATCATAGAAAATTTATTTATAGTCCAAAAAATCTGAAAAAATTATGAAAAATATTTTTGATTATTCTCTTTCTGATTTTTATTTTTTCACAATTTAATTTTATGTTTTGGTATTTTTTATAAATTTTACACTTATTTGATTTGTTTTAAATGTTTAAAAATATTTTTATACATTTTAAAATTCTGAAAAAATCATGGAATGATCCGATGATATTGTGACAAATATTGGTGACCTTATTTTATTTTTCTTCTGACTTTACTATTTTTGACCATTTTTTGTTTATTTTACCCATTTATTTTAATTTTAAAAATAGTTTTTGACTTAAAAAAATTACCAAAAAATTTGTAAAATTATTTGAGCCTTTTTCTGATTTTTCTATGGTCTTACTTTTTATTTCTTGATTAATTTGAACATAGTTTATATTTTTCTCATTATTTTCTATTTTTAAAACATTTTTAAAATCCTTTTTTGTGTATATTAAATATGATATTATATTGTGACTATTTTCTGGCTGATCTTGGGTTGGATCATGAAATTTGTTAACATCATTGGATCTATGGTGTTGAGTTTAACTCTACAAAAATGGATGAATGATTTTAATAATAGTTTGATTAAAAGTTAATTCAAATGTGGTTTGTGTATTTTTTCCCCATCCCTCTTCATCTCATTCCCTTCTTATTGCACTAGATGTTGTTGGAGCATGATCTCTATATCATGTCTCAAAACAAATGGTGCATAGATTTCTATTGACCAGCCTCAAAATAGGTGTGACTTCTATATAAGCCCATTTATGATTGCTTAACATAGCGCTAAATTTTGTCCCGATTCAAATAAATGATCATTCGTGGCCCAAAATTATGATTGCAAGCCCAAGTATGTTAATTTGATCTCTTTGATCCAATAACCTTGAGATTCATTGTGTGGAGGTTTTGGTTCTACCAATCCTCTAATGGATCTACAACACCTTTGGTCAACGCGGATCACTTAAACATCGTTGATCATTAAATGGTACTTATGAGAATTCCAAATGGATGATATACTTGACAAAAAGCAAATGCAACTTGTTGTGTGGAGGCTTTGGTTCTACCAATCCTCTAATGAGTTCCAAATGAAAGTTTCAAGATGGTCATCCAACTAACCACTAATTATTGACTTGTTTTACCTTATGCTTTTATTCTTTTTTATGCTTTATATACTATTTACTTTTAGCATTTACATTTCATGCCATTTTCATCTTTGCTCATTTGAGCATTTATTTTCTTGCCATTTTACTTTGCTCACTTGAGCTTTTCTTTTCCTTTCTTAAGATACTTAATAATCAACATAAACCCTAAAAAATGTTTAATGGTACTTGGACTATTTGGTTACTATCCTTGGCATTATGGAGCATGGGACTTTTTCTTGGAATTAGGATTAGAAACCTTGGCCTATCTTGGAGACCTTGGGATCTTATCTGATTATTTTGTCTGGAGTTCTTGAGGTTTACCTCAAGACTTTGGGTTGCTTATTTGTTTTTGTGTGTATGTTTTTGTGATTACATTCTCTGTTTGTAATATGGAATTCACCCGTATACAGCCGTTACTCAGCCCAATTTTTATGAGGACTTAATACACTTGAAGTTTGGTTCTCTCAAGAGGTCTAGTATCTTTGCTTGCTTAGTTTCAATCCAAAGAATTGGAATTCTATCTTGGCTCATAATGTCAAGTATTGGCTTTTTGTTGGTTAGATGGTTCTTATCCCTAGCTTTTACCTTATACTTTAGGATAGTCTCTTCTTCTCCTCCCATCTTCTTTAATTTCAAAATCTTCTCCCTCCTTTTGAAAGCTCTTCTAGTTTTGAAACTTGAACTATTTTCATAATAAACTTGGACTTAGGTCCATTTTTCCACTTTGGCATTACCTTTAAAACTTTTCTTAAAAGATTAAACTCTTGTCAATCCTTGTAGTGATGCAAACAACTATACTTCTACAATATGTAGTGAAGAGAGATATTTTCCACTTGAGTGTTGAGTGAGGCCTTGTTGATTTTGAAATCCAAGCCATATCCTCCACTTTGAGATGATGCAAATTCTCCTTTCTCATGATTGTGGGTAGTAGGTGTGTTTTCCACATGGACAATGACGATGATGTTTCATCTTATAAAATTAACCAACACATTTGTTGTTTTAAATTTTTGAAAGAGGAACTACGTGTACCCTGATCCCCTATTGCACGAAAGGTGGTACGTAGGCACTAAAGATTTGCAACCGTGGCGGGTGCAAAAATTATAAAAAAATATATTTCTTTTCTCCCCTCCACCATCCATTTTATATACAACAATTTTTATAGCCAAAATATACAGATTTTACAAAGAGGCTCCTGCAGAGTACCATAGATGTTTAGGGTGCTAATACATTCCCTTTGCATAAACAACCCCCTTACCTTGAATCTTCCCCCCTCTTTTTGGGTTATTCGCCCTTGTCCCATTCCTTTGGAAACAATAAAGCACAGTGGCGATTTTTATTTTGATTTGTATAAAGTCTAGTCAATCCAATGGCTTAGTCTTAAACATTTCTACCGCTACAGTGAGATACCTTAGCATTTCTCTTAAGGGACCAAGATCATTTGTAAGGAAATAATTGTAGCGTCATCGAGGGACTATGATCTTGTATTTTGTTTGTTTTTGCTAAGGTGTCTCACATGCATAACATGGCCATTTTCTCAAGGCAACAAGTGTGGATTACCTTAGAGGTGCAAGTGTGCAAGTGTTTATTTTTTCATGCATTGTTTTGTCTTGGATTAGATTTGTCTAAGATTGATTTTTATATTTCCATACACACCCTAGTTACTAGCATTTGTATTTGAAAGCGGTAAACTGCAGAAAATAAAGTCCTACGCTATTACATCTTTTAGGGGGATGGTGGTACAATTTATAAATGGGGATGGATAGGAGTTTAAATATTACAACCATATGAATAGAAATGAAGAAAACATATGAAAATAGATAAAATAGTGTAAAATAATGGAAGACTGCATTTTTGAATATTATGTGTCGACACATGCTCTTTTGCATCAACACATAACCTTCCCTTGCCCCTGTATTACCAAATCAACTCAGTATGAGTCGATACATAATGGTATGTGTCAACTCATACACTGCATGTGTCGACTCATATGTGCTTTGTGTCGACTCGCACACTCTTTTTTCCTTATGTTTTGGGCTTGTATAGTAGTATGTATCGATTCATAAGGCTATGTACTGACTCATACTGTCATTTTTCACTAAGATGATTCGACTCATATAGGTATGTTTCGACTCATACTGTCATTTTTTCACTTCAACATTGTTTTGCTGCATACATGGGTTAGTTCTCAACACATAAATGAAAAGAATGGAAGACAAACAAATGGTTAGCTTCAAGGGAAATGGTTACTATATTTTATCTTAAAAAATTAATCACTAATAATGCTTGAAATGAAGAGTTAAAGTCAAGAAGACTTACCTTGAAGCTAGATTTTATATTTTGAGCTTGAGTTGCTTCCTTGACTATTCTTGAGCTTGGAAAATAAAGATGTTACATAAGCTGTTCTCGTGTTTGAACAACCTCTATAGGATGTATGTAAGGTATTAAGATGTTTGGACAGAACTTATAAGGTATGAAGAGTTCTAGGATTTGGATTTCAAAGCTCAAGAGTGGGAGCTTTGTGGACAATTATGGCTTTTTTGAAGGTGTGAGATTTTTGAGGGCTTGTCGACACAACAACACTTCTGGTTTTTTATCTATTTTTTCTGACCTCTTTATCTTGCAATTGGCCTCTCTATTTATAGAGAAAGTTTGAGATTTTAAATAACTCAGATTTTTGAATCACATGTTATGGCTATCTAGCTTGTTTTTGAAGCAAAGTGACAAACATCTTCCTAAAGCTTGTACCATACTATTGTAGAGTGGTTGAACTCTTAACATGCTTGCTTCTAATCTTGTACATGAAGTTTATGTAGAAAGAATAGGTCCAATGCTCAAGGAGAGTGGACTTTGTGATTAAAGCCACTTTTCCAAAATAGAAGTGTGAACTTTCTTCCAAAAATGGAATGATCAATTGGATAATGGTTCAAAAACTTGGATTATAGCTCAATCAGTTGCCTAAGCATTCAATTATGAAGTGGAATGCAAGTTAGAAGCCTGCAAAGTTGGATTTGCACAACATTCTTGAAGATTGAATCAAGTGTTCTTCACAAATTTGCCTTGTAAATCAAGAATGAAAACCCAACTTCAGATCCTTGAATCTCCTAGCTCAAGTATGATAAATTCATGCTCTTGGATGTTTTGGAAAGCTTGAAACATCCTCCACAAATTTCATGTTTTTCACTTTTATTATATCAAACAGGAACTTAATGAAAACTGGCCAAGAAGTTGAGATAAAAACCTGCCCAAACCTGTTGAAAATATCTCCGAGTGTTTAATAAAAAATGCCACGACTTCATGAATTTATAACTTAAAATACAAACGTTTCTAGCAAAAGTTCTATACTACAGTGTTTTAGATATCATTGAGATCTACAACTTTCATGTTGGAAGTTTTCCTGTAATCATCTTGCATCATGGTGAAAATTTGGCACAAAATCATGGAAAAAGTTAACTTTCTAACACTTAGAAAAATTTCTAAGTCTTAGAATTTTGACTTTTCAAAGATAATTTTGACTTTTTGATTTCTTGATGAAAAAATTCATATTTTGACATGTCTTGATAAAATATGATTTTTGAAACTTGATTTTGATCAAAAAGTCAAAGTTTGACTTTTCAGTGTACAATTGACTTTTTCATCAGTTGACCAAATTTCAACTATCAATCAATTAATCTTGATAAGTGTTTTAAACCATGCCATTAGACCAAGATGATGCATTTGAATCCTTGATATCATGTCTCGAACCAATAAGTCATGTATTTGGTCAAAAATAAAAAATTGAGCCTTCTCAGTCGAAACCCTAATTTTGACCATTTTGCCATTTTGGTAATCAAATCAAATTTCTTGAGGAATTATGATCCAAACTTGATTAATTTACATATATAAGTTCAAAATGTTGACATGGATAAAAAGTTATGAAGTTTGACTATAAATTGACCACAATTGACTTTTTGCCTAATGTAGTTGATTTTAGATCAACTGATCAATTGACTAAGCAAAAATGTGATTTAAAGCTTGAAACTTGACATGAGAAATCTTGAGAAAATGAGAGGGAAAATTTTGGGGTACAACAACTGCCCCTGTTTAATCTTTTTAAACCTGAAGAGTAATATTGGCGGATCCGCCATTCGTGGCTTGAAGGTGAAAGATGATTGAACACTAAAGTGCCCTGAAATTTGAACTTGATGATGTATTGACTCGGGAGTGGGCTTATAGATGCCATTTGGAGAGATGATGGTAGAAACTGGGAGAAACATCATCATAAATCTTAGGTCGATTCATGTTGAAAACTAGGTGTCTTGCATGTCTTTCACTGGAAGAATTAATTCTGATCCAGAAGAGGTCTTTGGATCATTGATCTTTTCTGCAAGGAACAAAAGGGGCTAGCTGTATGCGAATGTATGCATGGTGTAATGATGTTCTCAAAATAAATGAGATTATGTTGTATGTACATGTTATGTATGTTATATGATGTATGAATGCAACATGTTGTCGAACCGTATCCTTGACAGATACTGGGGAGTTTTTGAGAAGTTAAATCTCAGTTTGCTGTTGGGGATGAAGAGTATGTGTATCTTCAGATTTTGTTAAAATGCCTTTGTTGGGGATTCCTGCTTGGCTGAGAAGAAACTCCATTAAGGAATATTGACTTTGCTTGAGAAGGCTATGTGGAGAGCATTAGTTTCTGCTTGGGAACCAGAATTCAGGAGTTTTAGTTATCCATTGCTCTAGTGGGGAATTATCTCTTAAAAGTTAGCTGTTATCTGGTCGGATTCTAGGCTTCACAATAACTTGTTGGGGGTAAAGAAGTTAATTGTTATCTAGTCGGATTCCAGGCTTTACAGCAACTCGCTAGGATAATGGCAAACTCTACCAGGGAAGAGGAGTTCAATTAGTGATTTGTAAGAATTAAATTGTTATCTGGTCGGGTCCAGGTTTCAGTAAATTGAATTGTTAACTGGTCGGGTCCAGGATTTGCAGTAGAAGGAGTTAAACTAATATCTGGTCGGGTCTAGGCTCTAGCCACTTGAAATTGAAATTTACTGTTATCCGTTTGGGTCCAGTTTTCAGAAATTGGAACTGTTATTTGGTCGGGTCCATGCTTTAAAATTTTAAATTGTTAACTGGTCGGGTCCAGGCTTCAACAATTTAAGAAGTTAAACTAACATTTGGTCGGGTCCAGGCTTTAGCAACTAAATTTAAGATTTACTGTTATTTGGTCGGGTCCAGGTTTCAGTAATTTATACTCGAGGTTAACTGGTATCTAGTCGGGTCCAGGCTTGAACTGTTGACTGGTCGTGTCCAGGCTTTGAAATCGATGGAGAACTTAAGTTACTATCTACTCGGGTCTAGGCTCTAGCCACTTGAAATTGAAAAATTTACTGTTACCTGGTCGGGTCCAGTTTTCAGCAATTTGAACTTGAGATCAATTGTTATCTGGTCAGGTCTATGTTTCAGTAACTCGAACTGTTAACTGGTCGGGTCCAGGCTTCAGAATTTTAAATTGTCGACTGGTCAGGTCCAAGCTTCAATAACTTAAGAAGTTAAACTAATATCTAGTCGGGAGAAGGCTTTAGCAACTAAATTTGAGATTTACTGTTATCTGGTCAGGTCCAGGCTTTAGTAACTTGGAATTGAGATTTACTGTTATCTGGTCCGGTCCAGGCTTTAGTAACTTGCTTGAAGTTGACTGTTATCTGGTCGGGTTCCATGCTTTACAGCAACTTTCCGAGATAGCAATGACTCTATTGACGACTTTACTGGGGATTAGGGGTTGCGGTCCCTTGATTTGTAATAGTCTGTGAGGCAAACTCAAGCTGGGAAATTTGTAGTTTGTTGGGGAAATAAACCCTGTTGAAGAGGATATTTGACGAACTGCTGGGGAGGATATTTTTTTAGGAAGAATTCCATAAGGCTTCCTTTTAAGACCAACTCAGCTGGGGAGAGGATCTTTCGGAGATTGAAACTCTAGCTAGGGATTATATGAATCCAAATTTATGGGGATAATGTTATTAAAATAACTCTGTGGGGATATCTCAAATGCATTTAAGGAGATGGTTGTCACTATTTTTAAGCATACATTTGTTGAAAGTTTAATCATGTTCATATGCATATGTTCATTCAATTTTAGTCATTGGACACTTTTGCACTCAAAACAAGAAAAAAAACCAAAAAGTGTACACTTTAAAGTATATTTGTATTGATGTTTTTCCCATGAATAGGCGTTTTTGTACAAAGAGACCGAGATCCTAGTAAGATGAAATTATCTAAAGAATGGAAAGAATACAAAGTGAAAACAAAATAATAGCCATGTGAAAGTGATCTCATTGTGTTCCAACCCCATTATTGCCCATATGTCTTCGAACATTATCCCTTGCCGTTGAATAGGAGTTGATTGGATTGATTTTGGACCATTTGAACTTTGGACTTTGGTAATAGAGCTGGATGTAAATATCCCATGGGACATAGTCATACGCTTTAATCCTTAACTTTTTCTTGGACCGCCGTTTCGGGTTTTCAGCCCATCAGGATACCCATTTTTTCCCAAGTCGCCCTTTCAGGTTTTCGACTTTTCGGGTGTACAATCTTTTGCATATATCCCTAACTTTTGCCCGAACCTTTTTGGTTCACCAGGATGCCCTTATTTTTTCCTAGGTATGTCAACCTAGCGGGTCATTTTATGCGTAGTATTTTTTAACTATGTCCGTGTTCATAAGATGTGGGAAGTATTTGTCATCCATAGTAGTTAGCATCATGGCACCACCAGAGAAAACATTCTTTACAACAAATGGTCCTTCATAAGTGGGAGTCCATTTTCCCCTGGGGTCGCCTTGAGGAAGAATGATGAACTTTATTACCAAGTTGCCAGTCTGATATACTCGAGGCTTAATATTTTTGTTGAAAGCCTTGATCATACGTTTTTGGTACATCTGACCACGACAAACAGTATCAAGTCGCTTCTCGTCAATCAAGTTCAACTGATCCAACCTAGTATGAATCCATTCATCTTCACCTAAATCTACTTCCTTCATTATCCTTAGAGAGGGAATCTGAACTTTGACAGGTAGGACAACTTCTATGCCATAGACCAAGGAGAACGGGGTTGCTCTAGTTGATGTTCGAGCAGAAGTATGGTATCCATGGAGAGAAAACAGTAACATCTCATGCCAGTCTTTATATGTTACCACCATCTTTTGCATAATCTTCTTGATATTTTTATTGGCAACTTCCACTGCGCCATTCATCTTGGGTCTATATGGAGAAGAATTATGATGCTTGATTTTGAGTTGAGTACAAAGTTCCATAATCATAGCATTATTGAGTTTGGTTCCATTGTCAGTGATAATCCTTTCAGGGATACCGTAACGGTAGATGAGGTTATACTTGATAAACCTGGCTACAACATTCTTGGTAACTGAGGCATATGAGGCAACTTTGACCCATTTGGTGAAGTAATCAATAACGACAAGAATGAAGCAATGTCCATTGGAAGCAGTAGGTTTGACTTCTCCAATCTTGTCAATGCCACACATCACAAACAGCCACGAAGCAGTCATGACATTTAGAGGAATAGGAGGTACATGGACTTTGTCATCATAGATTTGACACTTGTGGCAGGTCCTTGAGTGATGATGACAATCAGTTTCCATTATAGACCAATTGTAACTAGCCCTCAGGATTTTCTTGGACATAGTGTGTCCACTAGAGTGAGTCCCAAAAAGGCCATCATGCATATCTTCCATAATTTTCTCTGCCTCCTTCTTGTCCATACATCGGGGAAGAGTAGAATCATGGTTGCGCTTGTACATGACTCTGTTGCTTCGAAAGAATTTAGATGAAAATCTTTGCAAGAATTTCCTATCGTTGATGGAAGCTCCTTCAGGATATTCTTGTGCCTCAAAATATCTCCTCACCTCATGGTACCATGGTTTCTCTTCGTTAGTGTCAAGCTCATAACAGTGTGCAGGTTCGTCAAATCTTTTGATTATAATCATATGAGCTTCGTTGTCCCATTTAATCTTGAACATGGAAGATATTGTTGCCAAGGCGTCAGCCAACTGATTTTCTTCTCTAGGGAAATGTTCAAAGGTGATCTCCTCGAAGAATGGTATCGGGGTTAACACAAGCTCCTTGTAAGGAATAAGGTTAGGATGCATAGTGTCCCACTCTCCCTTTAATTGATCCTTAAGTCAATGGCAGTCTTCAAACCCAAGATGTATGCCTCGTACTCAGCCATGTTATTCGTACAATCGAAGCATAGTCTAGCAGTGAAAGGAGTGTGACACCCTTCAGGAGAAATTATCACATCACCAATTCCATTGCCCAGAGTGTTGGAAGCTCAATCAAAAACCATAGTCCATCAGGATCCTTGTTCAGGTCCGTCATACGGTCCAGGTTTTGCACAGTCAGTCACTAACATGATATTCTCATTTGGGAAGTCAAAGTTTATAGATTGATAATCATCAATAGCTTGATGGGCCAAATGATCTTCCAATACACTTCCTTTGATGGTATTTTGTGTTGTATATTGAATATCGTATTCAGTCAGAATCATTTTCCATCTAGCTACCTGTCCAGAGAGAGCGGGCTTCTCAAAGATGTACTTGATAGGGTCTATCTTAGAAATCAATAGAGTGGTGTGAGTCAAAATATACTGTCTTACCTGACGAGCAGCCCATGCCAGAGTACAACAAGTTTTCTCGAGCAGTGAATATCTGGTTTCATAGTCGGTAAAAATTTTGCTCAGGTAGTATATTGTATGCTCTTTTTGGCCAGACTCGTCATGTTGGCCCAACACACACCCCATAGAATTCTCTAGTATAATCAAATACATGATCGAGGGTATTCCTTCAACTGGAGGCATGAGGATAGAAGGTTATTGCAAATATTCCTTGATCTTATCAAAGGAAGCTTGGCAGTCGTCGTTCCATTTGACTACTTGATCTTTCTCCAGGAGTTTGAAGATTGGCTCACAAGTAGCAGTTAGATGAGATATGAAACAGGAAATGTAATTAAGATGACCCAAGAATCCTCTAACCTCCTTTTCAGAATGGAGAACTGGCATTTCTTGAATGGCTTTTGCCTATGTAGGATCAACTTTGATGCCTTTACCACTGACGACAAAACCTATAAGCTTTCTAGACCTTACTCCGAATGTGCACTTATTAGGCTTCAACCTCAACATGTACTTCTTCAGCTTCTCAAATAGCTCGTGTAGGTGATCGAGATGCTCTTCTTTAGTTTGCGACCTTGCAATCATATCATCCACATATACCTCTATTTCATGATGGATCATATCATGAAATAAAGCTAACATAGCTCTTTGATATGTTTCCCCTGCATTCTTTAATCTGAACGACATGACCTTGTAACAAAAGTTGCCCCATTGCATAATAAAGGTGGTCTTTTCCATGTCTTCGGGAGCCATCTTTATTTGGTTGTAGCCAGAAAATCCATCCATGAAGGAGAAGATTTTATGTTGAGCGGTGTTGTCAACCAAGACGTCAATATGACGTATAGGGAAATCATCTTTGGGGCTTTCCCTATTCAGATCCCTATAATCTACACACATATGAACCTTTCCATATTTCTTTGGCACGGGGACCATGTTCGCAACCCATTGAGGATAAGATGTGACAGCCAGAAAACCTGCATCAAATTTCTTCATTACCTCAGCCTTTATCTTTTCAGACATGTTTGGCCGCATACGACGAAACTTTTGCTTAACAGGAGTGAAATCTTCCTTTGTTGGTAGACGATGAACCACAATGTCGATATCTAACCCTGGCATATCTTCATATGACCAAGCAAACACTTCAACATAGTTGTGTAACATCTGAACCAATCTGCTCTTGATACCATCTTCTAGGTTGGAGCTGATCTTGACCTGTTTCTTATATGTCTCAGTATCTAAGTTGATAACTTTGACTGACTCTTCATGAGGTTGAATAGCTTTCTCTTCTTGCATTAGAAGTATGGCTAGTTCTCCTGGTATTTCACAATCTTCCCCGCCTTCATCTTCGGCTTGGTTAATTGGATGTTCGAAGTTATAACTGACAATAGTAGATTCGTTGACAATGAGATCCGAAGTGGATAAGGATCTGCAAGTGTGTGTGTGTGCATGTAAGATACATGGCTATTGAAAAAAATGTAATAAAGGAAAAGAAAAACAATGAACATAAAATTTGAATGCAAAAGGTCCAATGGTTTATATTAAATGATCATATGATAAATGAACATGAACAAAAACCTTAACAAATGGACCAAAGTACCCCAGGAAACGCACATGGCTTAAAAGTCATTGTTTGGGAATTAAGATTACAGACAAAAGTTCTTGAATTGACAGAAAATAGTAAAACAGTAATTACTCTTCAATGAAGGAGATGGGAGTGAAATCTTTTTCATTTCAGTTGTTGAGCTCTCCTATGGCAGTAGGGTAGATCCATTCTTCAAAAGTGAATTCATCATCAGAGTCTTCCACATCATTCACTTCATAATTTCTGATGCGGAGAGGTGGCTTTCCCATGCAAGCACGCCTGACTTCTTTTTGAGCTTTGATGGTGAAACCAAACCCAAATTTGTCTGCTTTAAACGTAATCTCGGGGAGTTATCCCCAATTAGTACAACTTCCATCTTCTACTGCGGCACGAGCATCCTTAAGCGAAACCATTCTTGGCACAACCTTATCAGCTTTTGGTATGTCAGAGGCGATTATGGTGACGCCAACCATAGGAGAAACAACTTCGAAAGCCTGGCACAAAGTTTCTATGAATTCACCATCCATTTACATATACTTGAAGGAATTAAGGTGGCTCACCATGAATTCATCTTCACCACAAACAGTGACAATCTTCCCCTTGACTGGGTATTTTAACTTTTGATGAAGGGTGGATGTTACTGCCCCTGCCCCATGTATCCAAGGGCGCCTAAGAAAACAAGAATAGGTTGGATGTATGTCCATTATATAAAAAGTAGAGTTGAAAATCTGCAAGCAAACTTTAATTGGGAGATCCACCTCTCCATGAACCATCATATTAGACCCATCGAAAGCCCTTACAACAATATCACTTGGCTTCAATACCAGTCCTTCATAATCTAGTCGGTCCAAAGCACCTTTGGGTAACACATTTATAGATGAGCCGGTATCAATTAAGACATGGGCCAATGTGGTTCCCTTGCATTCAATAGAGACATGCAAGACTTTGTTGTGGTTCCTTCCCATATGAGTCAAATAAGTGTCGCAGAACCCTAATCCATTGTCAGTCGTTAAACTTGCTACACAGTTCTCGAACTGGTCAGCTGTGGTTTCTTAGGGTCATATGGTATTTCTTAAAGAACTTTATTAAAGCTTGGGCATGAGCCTCCGAACAGAGTAACAATGACAACATTGAGATTTTAGAAGGGTTTTTCCCCAGTTGCTCAACTATTTTAAAGTCACTCTTCTTTATGATTTTCAGGATTTCCTCCATCTCTCGAGTGGAGGGTTCTTCAGCATCAGCATCTTTGGTAGGTGCCTCTATCCCAGCAGGCTCACCTTCTTTCTCTTTGCCTCTAGTGTTGACACTAGACTTGTCATTGGTTATGCGGACGGGAGTTGTTGTAGTAGTGGACGGTGAAATATCAGGGAAAAAGATCCTCCCTGTTCTTGTTACTTTACTAGAACCTGCAATATTAGTAATATCATCTTTGTCTTTGTTGATCCAAGAATCTTGTTTTATCCCATGATAATAAACCTCAGCACCATAGTTCCATGGAACCGCTCTGTCAGAGGAGTAGGGAATAGGCCCAGTGACAGTGATTATTAAAGGAGCAATGGTTGGCTCATTTGAAATTCTGATAGGACCCTTTGAGGGGATCCTAAGCGGCTTGTTGGAAATTGTTATTATGGAATGTCTTCAGCTTTTTTGGTTAAACTTTTGATGGTAGGAATCTTCTCGAATAGAATCTCGCTGCTATTTATCAGGCGGTTCACACCTTCCTTCAGTTGCTTGCATCCATTTACTTGTTGATCACAACAAACACAATCTTTAGAACAACCAGGGAACACCCCGACTCTCAGCAAATTATCCTTCACAGTAGTTAATGGAGTTGTTAAATCTTCAATGGAGGAAACAAAAGTAGTATCATCGATTGCATTAACACATTTGCGATGGTTCAACATTGGTGCGATTATCACATTTGGAGTAGCAGGTGGATCAAATTAAATTGTTTTATTGTCTATCAGATCTTGAATCTTATTCTTCAGAGCCCAGCATTGATCAGTTTCATGCCCAGGGCTGTTGGAACGATACGCGCACTCGACATTTGGATTGTACTTAGGTGATGAAACATATGGATTTGATGGTGGATTGTGCAATGTCACTAAGTTGGCCTTCAACAGATGTTGTAAGGCTTGGGACAGTGACATGCCTATTCTCGTGAACTATCTTTGAGGAACTTCTGATCGTTGATTGTTGGATGATTGCCTTTGAGCAAATGGAGGGTTGGAGATTAACACAACATTAACAGAGGATCAGGGATCCTTCTTGGCACGGGCCCTTGCCCCATACACAATGTTTGTTTCCTTCTTTCCAGTGAATGGCTTCTTTACAGTGTTGGATGCGGAAGAAGATGTCATGGGAATTTTCCCACTCTTAATACCACTTTCTACCCTTTCACCAGTTAGTATCAACTCGATGAAACCATACAAAGAAATCCCAATCAATAGGTTGAAAAATGGGTCAGTTAATGTACCCATGAACATGTCAACTAGTTCTCTGTTAGTTAGTGGTGGTTGGACCCTACCAGCAAGATCCCTCCATTTTTGTGCATACTCTTTAAACCCCTCATTAGTACCCATTGTCATACCTTGAAGTTGGACTCTGGTTGGTTCCAGATCGGCATTGTATTGATATTGATGATAAAAATAAGTGGCTAGATCTTCCCGTGTGTGGATGCGGGAATCCTCCAATTGATAGAACCATTCTAGTTGAGTCCCAGCCAGACTCTCTTAGAAGAAATGGACCCAGAGCTTTTCGTCGGTAGTATGCGGCTGTATCTTGTGCACGTAAGACCTTAGATGAAGTTTCGGGCAGGAAACCCCGTCATACTTGGCGAAGACCAGTATTTTGAACTTATGGGGAATGACGACCCCAGGCACTAAGCCCAACTCACCAAAATCCAAAACAGGCACGACTTGAATTTTAATAGCCTTTAGTCTATCCTCCAACTGTTTGTATTTATCCTCGGCAGGTGGGTACTTCTCATCCAACTAATCTTCGTCCTTAGAAGCTTGATCATTTGCACCCCCAACACGGGTGCTCTTTGCCTCTTCCACCTGGTTCTCGTCTTCTTCGGATGACTATTCAACCATCTGTACTTGACGGACTGGGCCTGTAAACCTTTTCCCCATGTTGATGATGACCTTCTTCTTAGTCTTCTTTTTGGCTGCCAATAGTGTCATCAACTCTTGTTGTCCCTTGGCCAAGGTCAGCAAGGTTGCCTGGAACTGGGAATTATGCACTTGCAAGTCCTTCACTATTTGTTCGATATCCATTTTACTGAAATAAACAGTAGAAAGATAAGGAAACCTGTTGTGGAAAACATGTTTATGTTATGATGCATGAAAATGCATATGCAAATGATTTCAAGGACTTAGAAGATTTAAATTTGTTTAGACAAAAGGGAACAAACATTAATTTTATTAATAAGTTCAAATTGATTACAACATGCCTCTTGGGATTACATTGAAACAAAAGAAACTAAAATACAATAAAATGGCTCAAGCTTCCTATGGATGCTTCCTTTTTGGAGCAATATAGGCATTTAGGCTCCTCTCCTAATGAAGTTGTCACGTGAGCTCCAATGTCCTCTTCTCGCTTGCATAAAACTGGGCTTCAAAGGTGTCTCGCTCCCTCTTTAGCTGAATCCACGCTCTTTGCAAATCTTCAAGAGAAGTAGGCATATTAGGATAAAGGATAGTATATGGAACATCTCCTTCGGCAACATGCTCCATGATGATAGGTAGGATGGCTTCATAAGGCATCATGAGGTTTTGGGTGCGAGCTCGTACCCACTTAAGATAAGGCTCCTAATGAATGGAGTTTTTATGCCCCAACGTCTTGCTATCAACCTTGTTAACCATGCCCCAAGCTCATATGAATCTCTGACGATAACCTTGGACATCGCTCTCATAGTCAAATGCAATTCCTTGGACAAGTGCACCATGAGGGACATCCCTCCTAGCATATCCAAATTGTCGCAAAGAAAAACAAGGATTGTAGGTAATACCTCCCCTAATGCCAAGTAGAGGGACATTAGGGAATTCCCCACAACGGTCAATAATAGTAATGTCCTCCATAGATCGTGCACACTAATAAATATCAGAATGTGTGAGTGACATAAACCTACTAGACCATCTTAAGCCTTGCTCGTTCTTCACAACAAATCGGGGTAGGTGGAAAATAAACCACCTAGCCAACAGAGGAGTGCAACACATAAGAAGTCATCTTCTCTTCATGGTGCGAGTGTGAAGAGAATGCAAGATATCCCCAAGTAAAGTAGGCACCTGATTGCGAGATAGAAATTTTTTGACTGCGTTCACATCTATGAGTTGGTCAGGATTGGGAAATAGAACCATCCCATAGATGAGAAGAGCCAACACTTCTTCAAAGGCTTGTAAATCCAGAGAATCCCAAAAATCTTGAGCTTTCTCCAACAAAAACTTGGCTAGAAACCCTTTGACACCACTTCTTGTTTCCCAATTTGACACAATGTCAGATCGTTGCAAATGTAGAGCTCGAGCAATCTCCCCAGGTCTTAGGTCCTTTAAATACCGTTGAAGGGTAGTTGATCAATAATAGGAATTCCCAAGAGTTGAGAGAATTCTTCCAT
Source organism: Vicia faba (assembly GCA_948472305.1). Taxonomy (NCBI): domain Eukaryota; kingdom Viridiplantae; phylum Streptophyta; class Magnoliopsida; order Fabales; family Fabaceae; genus Vicia; species Vicia faba. The sequence continues at coordinate 43,649 of CATIWC010002435.1, forward strand.
GGTAGGCACGAGTTGGTAATCAGGAAAGGTAAAGCAATGATGTTTAGGGTTAAATATTTGGAATAACACTTTCACCATATCCTCTTCAAAGCTTTTTGTAACCAAGTTGATGAGACGACCATATTTCTTGGTGAAGGGAGAATCATTGGGGACCCTTGATGCCAATTCCTTAAGTTGAGGAGTCAATTTAACGAGGTTGATTTGGATAGTATTCCTGCGAGTGGAAGCCATGTCCTACAAAACAAGACAAAGATAAATCTCTAGGTCCTTGAAATGGTTAGTGCAAAATGCCATGGTATGATGTCATGATGTTATGTACAAGTATATCCATACAAAGCAAACAAGTCCTTAGGTTTAGGCTTGCATGAGGTTTCATTGGTAAGTACCCTCTTGAAGTTTAGTTGGTTCAACTTGTCCTAGAAAGTAATCGGGTTCTAGGGAATCTCAATATCACTGATCTTTCTTCATCAGGCATTATTTCAGTGCAAGCCTCTTTATTGGCGACTGAAATATCCTGAAAGTCTGATCTCAATGAGCATAATATCGAGTATCAACCAACTTCAGAATGTACCAACACCGGCTATCTCACTACTTGCTAATGGCCAAGTTGTTCAATTAAAGGTTCTAAGGTCAGTTAGTGCTTCATGACACCACACAATGACCCCGTATTCTCCTTGACTAGACTCAAGGGATACCCGTACCAAAAAATGTGTCACACTAACATAGACATCGCTTCAATCATGTCGGTATAACCCGCACAATCTCCACGATCTATTGCTACTTGCCTAATAATGTTCCCAGATCTGGGTAGAGGATCAATACAAACCCAAACAAAGATCCATAAATGTAAAGCAAACAAATAAAATAATGAAAGAAATTTAAAGGTGATCTAATCTCTAAGGTAACCCAACTTTTAAGTATTCCCCAGCAGAGTCGCCAGTCTGTGACACGGTGGGAGAATTGACTTGGTTGTTTTGTGTTTTATCGCAATTATTGCGGATAGCAAGAGTTGCCACCAAATTTTATTTTATCCAATAAGGAAATGGTGAAAATAACAGGAAAGACCTTTGAGATATTTTCTTGAGTTCGGGGGGTAGGTTATGAAAAGGGAAGGTGTTAGCACCCTTTTCATCCGTAGTTATCCACAGGCTCTTAGTTGCTTGCTAGATCGCTTTTGAAATTGCTTTGTTTGAAATGTGTTTGTGGTGTGTTTTGTAAGTATTTTTAAAAAGCGCCTTCGTTTAGGTAAACTTTGTAATGATTCTCGTCTCTATAAGAATGAATACAAAGTGTTGGACTTTCGAAAATATTTCATGTTTTTGAAAGTGTTTGGTGTGTTTGAAAATATGTTTGTTTTGAAGATAGATTATGAGCAAACAACTAAGAACGTTCTACCTACTCAAAAGTCTTTTGTTCATTTCTCTCTTCCTTTGACATTGCTATCTTACCATTGATTGGTAAGTAGCCCTATCTTTGGATGTGAGGGGATGGGCATGGGTCTTCGTATAGTCATGAATAGCAATGTCGTAAGATACCTTAGCATTTCTCTTAAGGTACCAAGATCATTTGTAAGGCAACATTCGTAGCATCATCGAGGGACTATGATCTTGTATTTTATTTATTTTTGCTAAGGTGTCTCACATGCATAACATGGTCATTTTCTCAAGGCAACAAGTGTGGATTACCCTAGAGGTGCAAGTGTGAAAGTGTTTATTTTTTCATGCATTGTTTTGTCTTAGATTAGGATTGTCTAAGATTGATTTTTATCTTGCCATACACACCCTAGTTACTAGCATTTGTATTTGAAAACGGTAAATTGCGAAAAATAAAGTCCTACGCTATTACATCGTTTAGGGGGATGGGGGTACAATTTACAAATGGGGATGGATAGGAGTTTAAATATTACAACCATATTGAATAGTAATGAAGAAAATATATGAAAATAGATAAAATAGTGTAAAAGAATGGAAAACTGCATTTTTGAATATTATGTGTCAACACATGCTCTTTTGCATCGACACATAACCTTCCCTTGCCCCTGTATTGCCAAATCAACTCAGTATGAGTCGATACATAATGGTATGTGTCGACTCATACACTGCATGTGTCGACTCATACATGCTTTGTATCGACTCATACACTATTTTTTCCTTTTGTTTTAGGCATGCATAACAGTATGTATCGACTCATAAGGCTATGTGTCGACTCATACTATCATTTTTCACTAAGATGAGTCGACTCATATAGGTATGTGTCGACTCATACTGTCATTTTTTCACTTCAAAATTGTTTTGCTGCATACATGGGTTAGTTCTCAACACATAAATGAAAAGAATGGAAGACAAACAAAGGGTTAACTTCAAGGGAAATGGTTACTACATTTTATCTTCAAAAATGAATCACTAATGATGCTTGAAATGAAGAGTTAAAGTCAAGAAGACTTACCTTGAAGCTGGATTTTATACTTTGAGCTTGAGTTACTGCCTTGACTATTCTTGATCTTGGAAAATAAAGATGTTACAGAAGCTGTTCTTGTGTTTGAAAAACCTCTATATGATGTATGTAAGGTATTTAGATGGTTGGACATAACTTGTAAGGTATGGAGAGTTCTAGGATTTGGATTTCAAAGCTCAAGAGTAGGAGCTTTGTGGACAGTTATGGCTTTTTTGGAGGTGTGATATTTTCGAGGGCTTATCTACACAACAACACTTTTAGTTTCTTCTCTATTTTTTCTGACCTATTTCTCTTGCAATTGGCCTCTCTATTTATAGAGAAAGTTTGAGACTTGAAACAACTCAGATTTTTGAATCACATGTTATGGCTATCTTGCTTGTTTTTTAAGCAAAGTGACAAACATCTTCCCAAAGCTTGTACCATGCTATTGTAGAGTGGTTGAACTTTTAACATGCTTGATTCTGATCTTGTACATGAAGTTTATGTAGAAAGAACAGGTCCAATGCTCAAGGAGAATGGACTTTGTGATTAAAGCCACTTTTCCAAAATGGAAGTGTGATCTTTCTTCCAAAAATAGAATGATCAATTGGATAATGTTTCAAACACTTGGATTATAGCTCAATAAATTGTTTAAGCATTCAATTATGGAGTGAAATGCAAGTTAGAAGCCTGAAAAGTGAGATTTGTACATCATGCTTGAAGATTGAATCAAGTGTTCTTCACAAATTTTCCTTATAAATCAAGAATGAATACCCAACTTCAGATCCTTGAATCTCCTAGCTCAAATATGATAAATTCATGCTCTTGGATGTTTTGGAAATCTTAAAAAATCCTCTACAACTTTCATGTTTTTCACTTTTATTAAATCAAACTGGAACTTAATGAAAACTGGCCAAGAAGTTGAGATAAAAACCTGCCCAAACCTACTGAAAATTTCTCCAAGTGTTTAATAAAAAATGCCATGACTTCATGAATTTATAACTTAAAATTCAAACATTTTTAGAAAATTCTTGTCCTACAGTGTTTTAGATCTCATTGAGATCTACAACTTTCATGTTGGAAGTTTTCCTGGAATCATCTTGCATCATGTTGAAAATTTGGCACAAAGTCATGGAAAAAGTTAACTTTATAACACTTAGAAAAATTTCTAAGTCTTAGAATTTTGACTTTTCAAAGATAATTTTGACTTTTTGATTTCTTGATGAAAAAACTTCATATTTTGATATGTCTTGATGAAATATGATTTTTGAAACTTGATTTTGATCAAAAAGTCAATGTTTGACTTTTTAGTGTACAATTGACTTTTTCATCAATTGACCAAATTTCAACTATCAATCAATTGATCTTGAGAAGTGTTTTGAACCATTCCATTAGGCAAAGATGATGCATTTGAATCCTTGATATCATGTCTCAAACCAATAAGTCACGTGTTTGGTCAAAAATCAAAAATTGAGTCTTCTTAGTCGAAACCCTAATTTTGACCATTTTGCCCTTTTGGTGATTTGATCAAATTTCTTGTGGAATTCCAAACTTGATAAATTGAAATATATGAGCTCAAAATGTTTATATGAATAAAAAATTATGAAGTTTGACTATAAATTGACTACAATTGACTTTTTGCCTAATACAGTTGATTTTAGATCAACTGATCAATTGACTGAGCGAAAATATGATTCAAAGCTTGAAACTTGACATAAGAAATATTGAGAAAATGAGAGGGGAAATTTTGGGGTACAATAACATGCATGTATGATTAGGTGAGAAATAAACAAAGTAGGCACCAAATGATGTAAAGGCGGTAAAAGGCAACTGGCTCACTAAGTTGGGTAGCCCTCACCCGGTTATTCAGCCCAAAGGGGGTTGATCCCCAAACTTTGTCCAAAAGGACAATATATAACTACAAATTTTCAAATTTTCATCAGTAATTAAAAGGAGAAAAAGCTCTTATTTGGTGCCAAAACATTTTCTTGATCAATCTTATGTGTGTGATGATCATTAACAATTCTCATTGCCTTAATTTGACTGTCTGAATGAAAAAGGAGGAAAATCGGAAAAGACTTAAGTAAAAATTATAGTTAGAGAGTGTTGTACCCCAAAATTTGCCCTCCCATAATCTTCAAAGTTATGACAAGCAAATGGTTCAAAGTCTACTCAAGGGCTACACAGTCAACTATCCTCCTAAGCCAGTCAAACTAGGGTTTTGGTTCTTGCAAGGAAGTTGAAGTTTTCAAGAGCTAAATCAAGTCTCCTATGCCTATAAACATTGTCAAGCACCTACATGTCAAGTTTCAAGACTTTCAGCACAAAATTGCACAGTCAAAAAACCCTAATTGCACTACAGTCAACTGTAGGGGCAAAATGGTCATTTGACAGTCAAAAGTTCAAATTTTTGGTCAACATCTTATTTTGAAGCCACAAACATCATTTGATCAATGCTTGATCATGATTCTCAAAAGTTTGGCTCAAAAAGTCTCAAGATGCAAAAGTTTCTATTTTTGGACAGCTGAAAAGTCAACTGTAACTTGACCAAGGCATAACTTTTTCATGGTTCATTAGAAAAATCCCATCCAATGCTCATTTTGAAGGGGAAGACATTTCCTACAACTCATCTTCACACTCCAAGTCCAAGAAATGCTCTCACAAAAAGTTATCAATTTCAACATTATAGGTCATTTTCAAAAGTCAACAAAAAGGGACTTTAGGTCAAAGACCATAACTTGAGATTGGTAAATCAAAATGACATGGGACAAAAAACATTGGTTAGAGGACTTCAATACCTTTCCAAAATGTCCAAGAACATGACCAAAGCTTAAAAATTGAGCAAGATATGCATTGGAGAAGTTGGGAAATTTTTGTGAAATGGCCAAAATCATTTATCCTTGAAATTTCATTTTTTGACAAAAGGGGCCCACTTTTTCCACTTGAATTAACTTGGCCATGCTTCCCACGTGTCCCACCCTTTATTTCAAATTTTTTGATTAATTTTTTCATTTTTTATTGATTTTATTAGATTTAATTAATTTTAAATCTTTTAAAATCAAAGGAAAATCAAAAAGCCTAATTAAAGAAGATATCTGACTTTGATGGACCTTGAATTACCATTAAGAATATGCCAAATTCATGCAAGGGGCCAAATAGAGCAAGAATTCAAAAGATGGTTCAAAAATGGAAGTTTGGTTATGGAGGTTTATGGAGAATCTTGAACTTGAATGCTCTGCATTATGAGGCCATAATTCCTCTTCATACATGTTGCATAAGACCTAGGCAAGTGATAAGAAGCAACATTGAGACCTAAGCTGCGCCCCAACACTCAGAGCAAACTTGCATTTTGGCCAAGATTTTTCAAAACTGAAAACACCTCTAGAGCCCGTTTCAGACTCTCATTCTCATCCAAACAAATTGCTGACACCCTAAGGAAACGATAGCCATCAAATTCAGACCTTCAAACGCAAAGAACAGGTATAACCAAGTCCAACTTTCCTTGAAATTTTTGATATTCGCATTTTAATATTCATGCCATATTTGTCATTTTTGATCATGGATTTGGACTAATATGACTGTTCTGAAGCTGTTAGCATGATTTAATTGGGTTTTCCAAGCCTGTGCACGATTTCACCATGGCCATTGCCTAGGGTTTCAGAGTTTTGATTTTAGGGCTTTGCATACCAGGAACAATTGGAACCTAAGATTGCTACCATTAAAATCAGGACCTTCCACTGAGTGGATTTGAACCATTGCGCCCTATTTCTTTCCCACCATGGCCTATTCGCTATTCTCAAGAAGCTTGCGTTTTGGGGGGGTTTAAAACCCCCGCTATTTCGTTATTCAGTGCAGGTACATTGGGGAAGACGACTGCGTGGCACGGTTGGAGTGGTTGGTTTGAATCCAGCGCGTTTTTTATTTTATTTTATAACACTAACGTGTATTTTCTTTTATATTATTTGTTTCTTATATTATATACAAGACGCGTTGGTGGATCAGTTGGTTAAGGCATTGGTTGGTGAACACTGGGACCTGGGTTCGAATCCCAGGTCCCCTAACATCACTTCTATTATTTTGCTTAATTCATTCCTATGCAGCACATCGCCCAGGGAGCCATCGTACACCCCAGCGCTGGCACTTGCCATGTGTCTCAAGTGGTCCATCCAATGGCTACTACCTGCCATCCACCATAGGCGTCAGTCAAAGGTGCTTCACATGATTCAAAAAAGTCAACAAGGGGCTTCATTCAGATGGGCCTGATTCATTAAATCCACCTCCTCATTTGGGGTCAACACCCCCCACAGTTTGCTTTCTTTATTTCCTTTCTTTCCATTCTTTCTTTTTATTTTGTTTTTATTATTCCTAATTAATTCATTAAAACATTTTTTTATATAAAACAAAAAAATCAGAAAAAATCATAAAAGAACAAAAATATGTTTCATTTTAATTTAATTCATCAATAACTCTTTTTGTAAAGAAATCCCATAATAAATTTAGTTTTAATTTTAGGTTGTTAATTCAATTCTTTTTCTCAATAACCAAAAATAATAAAAATAGACCTTTAGCACTTTCTTTATTAAATATTTTTACCATAAGTATCATTAACCATTAATTTTGTAAATAAATTATATAATCAATTTAGTTTTAATTTTAGGTTTTAACTTTAATGTATTTTTTTTAATAAATTAAAAACAATTAGAACTAGAATTATTTAACTTTTAAATTCCAATTTAATTTTTCTTTAATGTCATAGATACAAAAACATGAAAAATAAGTTCTTTCTTTTTATTTAACTTAATTATTTTAATAATTTTATTTTAATTCCTTCAAAGGGTTCAACGCCCTCGCATTCGATTACATTTTTGTTTCGCGCGTTTTATTTATTTCTTTTTGTGAATATAATGTACTTGCTCCAAAGCCCTGTAATAGTTAATTAGACATTTATTTTCTGCAATTTATTTTAAATCGGGTCTGGATTAATTTGGCGATGTAGACCCGCGCCTTTGTAATAGCGTAGGGCCTTTACCTTTTCCGCACTTTAAATTCCCGCATCTTTTAACTGTTAAACAATCACATGAAAGAATGAATGCTCAAAAATAAAATCAACGCGTAGATCATCCATAACATGACAAGATAAAAATAAATGAATCTGACACACAAATCACACACCACCCCTAGGGTACGCCTCACTGTTGCCTTGCCTCAAAAGGTGATCGTCGAGTAGAGGACGTTTTAGTAAGTCCTCATGTCCATGAACATGGCATGAGGGTAGCTTCTAAGGTGTCTTCCTATTGCTCTGGTGATCACCATGTCCCGAACCCTCGAATTGACCCGAACACCTCCAACGGTGGTGCTACCTACCTCTCAATGGTGGGATGGCACTACTTTAAAGGACATTTACACAGACGAATTCCTTAGGGTAGGTAGACGACTCTAGATACTTGCTCTAAATTTCAAAACAAATTCAAAACTACTTTTCACACCGACACATTTTCAAAAAGCTTTCGAAAGCAATTTTTCAAACACTCTTGAGGACCGATACAAGAGTCGAACTGGAATTTTCAAAGAAACCTTTTTTAAAAACCCACAGTTGAAAAGCAAACAAACCAATTTTGAAAACACAAATGAGCAAGTATCTAAGAGCCCATGGATAACCATGGATAGAAAGAGTGCTAACACCTTCCCTTTCTATAATCTACCTCCCGAACCGAGAGCAATCTCTTTAAGGAATTTTTCTGTGCTTTTTTCCTTTCCATTTGGAGAAAATAAAAGACGGTGGCGACTCTTGCTTCCGCGACATTTCGCGAACCAGCGTTAAACAGTCAGTTCCAGATCCACCGATCACAGAACTGGCGACTCTGCTGGGGATACTTATAAAGTGAGGTGTACCTTAGGACTAAGATCACTTGTGTTTTCAATTGTTGTGCTTTGTTTGCTTTAAATTTGTGGGTTGCATGGGAGTTACATAGATCCTAACCCGGATCTGGGGATACCCTGTTAGGTAGCATAAGCTGTGAGGGACCTGTCCGGCGTAGACCGACACGGGTGAAATAGTGGCTACGTTGGTATGGCACCTTGGTCTGTACCGATATCCCTTGTGTTGCAACGAGGAGAATATGGGTCTTCTGAGGAGTCATTAAGCACCAACAACCTTAGAACCTTAAATGACACAACTTGGCCATTATAACAGTAGCAGTATGCTACGCCCATTGAGGCTAAACTCTCGTGATGGTTCTGGCCGCAAGAAAAGATTGCGATGCTGGAGTTATGACCGATGGAGGGTAGTCAATGATATTGGGATCCTCTAAGAACCCGGTTACTTTGATAGGACAGGTATGAACCAACAAGCTGAAAGAGGGTAGTACCTAGACCTCATGCTGGCCTAAACTTTAAGGGTTTGCCTTGTGTGACTTGTGTGCCTTCGTACTTGCCTACTTGCATACTTGTTATCTGACACATGAACTTCTTGCAGGTTTTGTTTATAGTCCTTAATAGGGACTCATAACAGGGTATACTAAGTTTCTTACAGATTTTGGTTTGCAGTCCTTAATTAGGACTCATAACAGGGTTTACCCAATTTCTTGCAGGTTTTGTTTTTTAGTCCTTAACTGGGACTCATGACAGGTTTTAATTGAGTTTCTTGCAGGTTTCTGTTTATAGTCCTTAATAAGGGCTCATAACAGGGTTTATTCATATTACCCCATGCATCATGACATCATACCATTGCATACATCCTAACCCATTTCAAGGATCTCAAAGGCTTGTGATGCAGGCCATGATGAATCAAACATCTAGCAAGGGGCAAAGAGGATTTATTTTCCTCTAGCCAAAATTGTCAGAGGCTATGACCCACTTGATATGGTGAGCTCTGACTCTTGAAGAAGGTTCCCTTAACCAAGGTTGTTTGGAAATCAAAACCAGACATGATGACTAAAGTCAGGGGCTATGACCCACTGGATATGGTGAGCCTTTGACCCTTTGAAGAAGGACTCTCCATAATATGCAGTTCCTTCAATCAAGTTACCGGACCCAAATTCTAACAAATTTTCTTGTTTATCCCGCGAGATCCTTGAAAACATCGCATGCATATCATACATATCATTGCATTGCAGGTACTCTTGTTGCAGGTCACTTACCCTTCTCGCTGTTTATTTCAGCAATGGCTTCCCAACAAGATAACCAGGACCTTCTAGCTCAAGAGACTCAGTTTGGGGAAATCCTCCTGAATCTATCCAAGGGGCAGGAGGAGCTAAGGACACTTCTCATGGGGACTTTTGTCAAGAACCGTGCTGAGGATGAAAGGCTGAAACACCTGCAAGCTGAAGTGGATGCATTGAAAGCCCAGATGCTGGGGCAGGGGACTGCCATTCAAGGGTTAGCTCAAAGACAAGAAGAGCTCGGGGTTCTCATCAACCAACTGCTTCAGGGTAACCAACTGGGGCAAACGTCTAAGGGTAAAAAGCCATTCATCATTCAATCATCCTTGAGACAAGGAGATAAGGGGAGAGCTCCTCAAATGGCTTCAGCGCCACAAATTCAGCATCAACCTCACAGGTCCAACTATAACCTCGCCCAGAGCAACAGGTTGATCTGAGTAGGCCAAGCAGGTCCAAGAGGCAGCTCACCCAGCTCAACATGCCTTTGTTTCAAGCACTGCAACATCTGCTGAGGTTGAATCTGATTACATTAAGGGCTCCTCCCCGGAACCCCAACATATCTGCTCCTAACTATCATCCCAACAAAAGGTGTGCATATCACTCTGATAGTCCTGGACACGACACTGCCGACTGCTGGGCTCTGAAGAACAAGGCCCAGGATCTGATTAATGAAGGAGTAGTGGATTTCACCCAAGTGGGTCAAGCTGAGGTCTTCTGCCATCCCTACAAGATGCACCAGTTGAAGTAACAAGTCCTGAGACTAGAAGACTTTTGTTCATTAGAATTTTTCAAGTTGTAATTTTCTTTTGATCGTTCAAACATTTGTTCATGTTAAACATTGTTATTTCATTAATGCATCGCATATGTCTGTTTTGAAGCAATATATTCGTATTCACTATATGCAAATTATTTTCATATTTTTTCTGGTGATCAACGCTCGATTAATAATTCTAAGCCTCTTGAGGGAGGATGACGAAAACGATACCATGATCCTTACAGTATGCTTTTGAATAGACCCCGCTGATGAGGTACAGGCATTATTTCAATCCCTAAACACTGGAGTTATAAGGAAGATAATCCCTCGTCAACCCCTTTGAGCCAAAGAAGTAGGAGTTTTTTTTTCTTTTCGAAAATTAAAACCCTTTATCATAACTTGGGGCAGGGTAATTCTCTCAGTTGATCCGAGTGCATAACAAATGGCACCAAAGAGGTCCTTACAAAAATAAAGAAGACAGTGATGATTCCGAATAATCATAAGAATAGGCAGTCATTATATCTCAAAAATAAAAACCAATAAGTCAAAACCTACGAAGGAGACTTACAAAACTGGGGCGTCCCGCTGACTGTAATCACAAAAGAAACAGTTCAGGCAAAATTTAGGGATAGCGAAATAAAAAAGAAAGAGGTCCTACAAACCCTCAACAAAAACCAAAAAATGACTGCCTATTCAGAATAAATCATCAATATCTAAACCATCATTGGAACATCAGGACAAAGACTCAAACAAGGTCTAACGCACGATCAACTGAGCTTAGGTTTGAAGAACATCACGAAGAGTGGGTGGGTACAAATAATTTGAGCCTTTATCCTTTGTTTCTTAAACCGTGAACCAGGCCACGTTATAACCCTTAAAAGTCCTAGCTGAAGCATGGGTTAGTTCGAAAGCATACTGTTACGAAAGGTATCCTGACTCCTTAAGGCCTACGGTAAATACGGAGTTGACATCACGTTTTACAAACATTCACTTGTTTTATGAAAAAGAATGCATTTTCAAAATCTTCAAGACAGACATAAGCTTTGCATTTTTGATATAACATTGTTTGCATATGACTATTTGTTTGAACAGCAGGGAAACTCGCACGACGAATACCTAGTGAACAAAAGCACTTCCAATCAAGGGGCATGACATGATCATGGTCTATCATCTGGGGCAGTCCAATCAAGATTTGGAGAATCTCTCAAAGGGCTAATAGCCTGGGGAAAATCTCCGCCCGAGTCACTTGGGGCATTCCAACAACGAATCTTGCCTGATCAAATACCTTCTGATGGCATGACAAAACACTTCTAACAGGGGCAACTCCCTACATTCTGAGAGTGTGGATATAGTCGAAAAGAATACTACGCGTAATCAAAGACCCGCTAGGTTGACACACCTAGGCAAAAATGAGGGCTTCTCGGTGAACCAAAAGGGTTCGGGCAAAATGAAGGGATGAAATGAAAAAAATCTGTACACCCGGCAAGTCGAAAACCTGAAAAGGCGGCTTGGGCAAAAATGGGTATCCCGGTGGACTGAAAACCCGAAAGGGCGGTCCAGGCAAAATTAGGGATCAAAGCATACGACTATGTCCCGGTATCTTGTCACCTGCCTACCAGAAGAAGGTTTGTCCATCAACAACTATCAGCACCCCACAGGTGCCTTCTCCCATAGAAACAGGGGCAATAATGAGTGGTCTAAGTGATCTAATTGTTCTGTCCACCAAGGTACCAAGGTAGGTTCAGCTAAAGAACGTAACCAGTATATCTCAATTCCCCAGAGAGTGAGTCAGCAAGTCAACGCACTCTCCCCAAGCAAAGCTATTATCAGCCTTGAGGAAGTTGAGTATCCCCTGCAGATCTCAATATTCCCCAGCACAGTATTTAGACACTCTTAACAAGAATCCCCGGCAGTCTTGACCTAAAGATTGTCCCCCGACATATATCAAACATTCAATGGAGTCACTTCGCCGATACAGTTCAAAACTTCCCCAGGAGAGTCCAATCCAGAAGTTTCCCCAGGAAAGTTGAATCATCTCCCCAGCAGGAAGCTTATCCCCAGTAGATTCTGGAAGCTTATCCCCTACAGAGCACGAACGCGTCCCCCGACTTTATTCAAAGGTTATTTCCCTACCAGGATATAACTGGGTTATCCTCAGCCAAAAGCCACGGAAAGATCGTCCTCGGTGAAGTCTTCCCATCCCCAGCGGAGTCTATTAACACTCCCAACATGACAATGGTATCCCCAGCGAAATTACCATCAATATCCGAGCAAAGTACCTCTCTCCCCACAGAGTATTGTTCCCCAGCAAGATCGTCAGAGTACTTTTCTCCCCGCATAGTAATCCATTCGCCAAGTTTATCCCCCAACGAAGTTATCTTCTCCTACCGGTTTATTCTTGCAACCATCATCCCCAGCGGAAACAAGAAAGCTCTTTTTCCACATCAGCCCAGGATTCAACTTCCCGGCGTCCGTCAAGGATTTATTTTCCCAAGACGAAAACATACATTCATAAACAACACATCTTCATACATTATAGCATGCATATACGCATCATGAACATACAGTCTCATTCATTCTGAGAACATCTCGCATGTCATACATAATGGCATCGCATACAACTAACGTTTTGTCTTTTCAGGATAAAAGTTAATGCAAAGATAATTGCTATCAACTGTCGTGATTCCAGATCCGATTCCTGTATCTTGCCAGGGAGTATCTGTTGACGACTACAGTACCAGACTCAATTCCTGTATCTTGACAGAGCACGTCTGAAGAGTTCGAAGATCCGATTCCTGTATCTTGCCAGGGAGTATCTGTTGACGACTACAGTACCAGACTCGATTCCTGTATCTTGACAGGGCACGTCTGAAGAGTTCGAAGATCCGATTCCTGTATCTTGCCAGGGAGTATCTGTTGACAACTACAGTACCAGACTCGATTCCTGTATCTTGACAGGGCACGTCTGAAGAGTTCGAAGATCCGATTCCTGTATCTTGCCAGGGAGTATCTGTTGACGACTACAGTACCAGACTCGATTCCTGTATCTTGACAGGGCACGTCTGAAGAGTTCGAAGATCCGATTCCTGTATCTTGCCAGGGTGTATTTGTTGACGACTACAGTACCAGACTCGATTCCTGTATCTTGACAGGGCACGTCTGAAGAGTTCGAAGATCCGATTCCTGTATCTCGCCAGGGAGTATCTGTTGACGACTACAGTACCAGACTCGATTCCTGTATCTTAACAGGGAACGTCTGAAGAGTTTAAAGATCTGATTCCTGTATCTTGCCAAGGTGTATCTGTTGACGACTACAGTACCAGACTCGATTCCTGTATCTTGACAGGGCACGTCTGAAGAGTTCGAAGATCCGATTCCTGTATCTTGCCAGGGTGTATCTGTTGACGACTACAGTACCAGACTCGATTCCTGTATCTTGACAGGGCACGTCTGAAGAGTTCGAAGATCCGATTCCTGTATCTTGCCAGGGTGTATCTGTTGACGACTACAGTACCAGACTCGATTCCTGTATCTTGACAGGGCACGTCTGAAGAGTTTAAAGATTCGATTCCTGTATCCATCCAGGGCACGTCTACACGAAGAGTTTGAAAGTCAACTCCTGTAACAGACCAGGTAATTTTCTTTCTTTCTCAGGTATACAAGTTCTCGCTAAGGAATCTCTTATGCGATCGACCTCTCCAAATGGCATCTGTAAGCCCATTCCCGCTATCACACTACTGATACTCTACTATGTGAGTGCAAATTTCTGGGCACTCTAGTGTTCAATCATCTTCCACCCTCGGATCACGAAAGGCACACAAGCCAATCTATATCCTCAGGTCTAAGAAGATTGAACAGGGGCAACTGTTGTACCCCAAAATTTTCCCTCCCATAATCTTCAAAGTTATGACAAGCAAATGGTTCAAAGTCTACTCAAGGGCTACACAGTCAACTATCCTCCTAAGCCAGTCAAACTAGGGTTTTGGTTCTTGCAAGGAAGTTGAAGTTTTCAAGAGCTCAATCAAGTCTCCTATGCCTATAAACATTGTCAAGCACCTACATGTCAAGTTTCAAGACTTTCAGCACAAAATTGCACAGTCAAAAACCCTAATTGCACTACAGTCAACTGTAGGGGCAAAATGGTCATTTGACAGTCAAAAGTTCAAATTTTTGGTCAACATCTTATTTTGAAGCCACAAACATCATTTGATCAATGCTTGATCATGATTCTCAAAAGTTTGGCTCAAAAAGTCTCAAGATGCAAAAGTTTCTATTTTTGGACAGCTGAAAAGTCAACTGTAACTTGACCAAGGCATAACTTTTTCATGGTTCATCATAAAAATCCCATCCAATGCTCATTTTGAAGGGGAAGACATTTCCTACAACTCATCTTCACACTCCAAGTCCAAGAAATGCTCTCACAAAAAGTTATCAATTTCAACATTATAGGTCATTTTCAAAAGTCAACAAAAAGGGACTTTAAGTCAAAGACCATAACTTGAGATTGGTAAATCAAAATGACATGGGACCAAAGACATTGGTTAGAGGACTTCAATACCTTTCCAAAATGTCCAAGAACATGACCAAAGCTTAAAAATTGAGCAAGATATGCATTGGAGAAGTTGGGAAATTTTTGTGAAATGGCCAAAATCATTTATCCTTGAAATTTCATTTTTTGACAAAAGGGGCCCACTTTTTCCACTTGAATTAACTTGGCCATGCTTCCCACGTGTCCCACCCTTTATTTCAAATTTTTTGATTAATTTTTTCATTTTTTATTGATTTTATTAGATTTAATTAATTTTAAATCTTTTAAAATCAAAGGAAAATCAAAATGCCTAATTAAAGAAGATATCTGACTTTGATGGACCTTGAATTACCATTAAGCATATGCCAAATTCGTGCAAGGGGCCAAATAGAGCAAGAATTCAAAAGATGGTTCAAAAATGGAAGTTTGGTTATGGAGGTTTATGGAGAATCTTGAACTTGAATGCT
The DNA here is from genome assembly GCA_948472305.1 of Vicia faba. Lineage (NCBI taxonomy): Eukaryota > Viridiplantae > Streptophyta > Magnoliopsida > Fabales > Fabaceae > Vicia > Vicia faba. The sequence continues at coordinate 58,991 of CATIWC010002435.1, forward strand.
CTGCATTATGAGGCCATAATTCCTCTTCATACATGTTGCATAAGACCTAGGCAAGTGATAAGAAGCAACATTGAGACCTAAGCTGCGCCCCAACACTCAGAGCAAACTTGCATTTTGGCCAAGATTTTTCAAAACTGAAAACACCTCTAGAGCCCGTTTCAGACTCTCATTCTCATCCAAACAAATTGCTGACACCCTAAGGAAACGATAGCCATCAAATTCAGACCTTCAAACGCAAAGAACAGGTATAACCAAGTCCAACTTTCCTTGAAATTTTTGATATTCGCATTTTAATATTCATGCCATATTTGTCATTTTTGATCATGGATTTGGACTAATATGACTGTTCTGAAGCTGTTAGCATGATTTAATTGGGTTTTCCAAGCCTGTGCACGATTTCACCATGGCCATTGCCTAGGGTTTCAGAGTTTTGATTTTAGGGCTTTGCATACCAGGAACAATTGGAACCTAAGATTGCTACCATTAAAATCAGGACCTTCCACTGAGTGGATTTGAACCATCGCGCCCTATTTCTTTCCCACCATGGCCTATTAGCTATTCTCAAGAAGCTTGCGTTTTGGGGGGGTTTAAAACCCCCGCTATTTCATTATTCAGTGCAGGTACATTGGGGAAGACGACTGCGTGGCACGGTTGGAGTGGTTGGTTTGAATCCAGCGCGTTTTTTTTTATTTTATAACACTAACGTGTATTTTCTTTTATATTATTTGTTTCTTATATTATATACAAGACGCGTTGGTGGATCAGTTGGTTAAGGCATTGGTTGGTGAACACTGGGACCTGGGTTCGAATCCCAGGTCCCCTAACATCACTTCTATTATTTTGCTTAATTCATTCCTATGCAGCACATCGCCCAGGGAGCCATCGTACACCCCAGCGCTGGCACTTGCCATGTGTCTCAAGTGGTCCATCCAATGGCTACTACCTGCCATCCACCATAGGCGTCAGTCAAAGGTGCTTCACATGATTCAAAAAAGTCAACAATGGGCTTCATTCAGATGGGCCTGATTCATTAAATCCACCTCCTCATTTGGGGTCAACACCCCCCACAGTTTGCTTTCTTTATTTCCTTTCTTTCCATTCTTTCTTTTTATTTTGTTTTTATTATTCCTAATTAATTCATTAAAACATTTTTTTATATAAAACAAAAAAATCAGAAAAAATCATAAAAGAACAAAAATATGTTTCATTTTAATTTAATTCATCAATAACTCTTTTTGTAAAGAAATCCCATAATAAATTTAGTTTTAATTTTAGGTTGTTAATTCAATTCTTTTTCTCAATAACCAAAAATAATAAAAATAGACCTTTAGCACTTTCTTTATTAAATATTTTTACCATAAGTATCATTAACCATTAATTTTGTAAATAAATTATATAATCAATTTAGTTTTAATTTTAGGTTTTAACTTTAATGTATTTTTTTTAATAAATTAAAAACAATTAGAACTAGAATTATTTAACTTTTAAATTCCAATTTAATTTTTCTTTAATGTCATAGATACAAAAACATGAAAAATAAGTTCTTTCTTTTTATTTAACTTAATTATTTTAATAATTTTATTTTAATTCCTTCAAAGGGTTCAACGCCCTCGCATTCGATTACATTTTTGTTTCGCGCGTTTTACTTATTTCTTTTTGTGAATATAATGTACTTGCTCCAAAGCCCTGTAATAGTTAATTAGACATTTATTTTCTGCAATTTATTTTAAATCGGGTCTGGATTAATTTGGCGATGTAGACCCGCGCCTTTGTAATAGCGTAGGGCCTTTACCTTTTCCGCACTTTAAATTCCCGCATCTTTTAACTGTTAAACAATCACATGAAAGAATGAATGCTCAAAAATAAAATCAACGCGTAGATCATCCATAACATGACAAGACAAAAATAAATGAATCTGACACACAAATCACACACCACCCCTAGGGTACGCCTCACTGTTGCCTTGCCTCGAAAGATGATCGTCGAGTAGAGGACGTTTTAGTAAGTCCTCATGTCCATGAACATGGCATGAGGGTAGCTTCTAAGGTGTCTTCCTATTGCTCTGGTGATCACCATGTCCCGAACCCTCGAATTGACCCGAACACCTCCAACGGTGGTGCTACCTACCTCTCAATGGTGGGATGGCACTACTTTAAAGGACATTTACACAGACAAATTCCTTAGGGTAGGTAGACGAATCTAGATACTTGCTCTAAATTTCAAAACAAATTCAAAACTACTTTTCACACCGACACATTTTCAAAAAGCTTTCGAAAGCAATTTTTCAAACACTCTTGAGGACCGATACAAGAGTCGAACTGGAATTTTCAAAGAAACCTTTTTTAAAAACCCACAGTTGAAAAGCAAACAAACCAATTTTGAAAACACAAATGAGCAAGTATCTAAGAGCCCATGGATAACCATGGATAGAAAGGGTGCTAACACCTTCCCTTTCTATAATCTACCTCCCGAACCGAGAGCAATCTCTTTAAGGAATTTTTCTGTGCTTTTTTCCTTTCCATTTGGAGAAAATAAAAGACGGTGGCGACTCTTGCTTCCGCGACATTTCGCGAACCAGCGTTAAACAGTCAGTTCCAGATCCACCGATCACAGAGAGGTATCCAAAGAGTAAGCTCAGGTTAAAAGGTTCTTATACAAACTCTTCGCATCATGTAAACATCAGACGAACTACTTTTTGATCAATTGAAACGGATGTCCCACATATGAGTACCAGTTTGCTGTGATTTTCATGAGTTATTGTAATGGTCGCTTGAGGTTAAGCAACAATTTAAGTTTGGGGGAGTTTGATCAATGGTATTTACACAATTACTTATAGTTAATTGTAGTTATCTTTTCTTTTATTGTCGAGTGTTTTATTTCATTTTAATTCATTTTATGCTTTGATTGTGTGCTTTAGTGTTTTCAGGGTCAGAGGAATAAAATAGGATAATTTAGGGAGAAAAAGTGCAAAAACTCACAGTTTCAGAGAAAGTCCAAAATCCACCTACAAGAGGCCTAACACGGCCACCTGTGTCGCCTGACACGGGCTGTGTCGGGATGGGCGAATGAAGAAAGCTGGAAGTCAGGGTTGCAACACAGTTGGACGTGTTGCCTGACACGGGCCGTGGTCCCTGACACAGGCCGTGTTGCAACCCCTGGGACCTTAAATGAAGATTTGGGTGTTTGGGGGCCAACACGGGCGACCCTTTTGCCTAACACGGGCCGTGTTGTCCTGTGACACTGATTTCTTGATTTTTTTCATAACTTTTCCATATGTTAAGCTACAAGGGCATTCTGGATACTTCAAACCGAGTTGGATGAATGGTGACTTTTTAAATGAGTTTTCACAAGGAATAAGGGGACTTTTTTGAAGCCATGAATAGTTTACACGACTGAATATTGGAGAAGTCAAGGTTTTCGGAGAGCGGAAGATTTTCATGTGCGGAAGTAAATGAAGATCAAAGTTCATTCTAATCCTTGTAATGTCTATATTTTGTCTTGTGATTATTTTGAGAAATATTAGTAGCTAAACCCACTAATGCTATGGGGTGTCCCTGATTTGAATTTGTAATGACTATGAATTCCTGAATTTATTTAATAAAGTCTTCTCTACTTAATCTAATTGTACAATGTTTTTATGCCTTCCTGATAAGACAAATTAGGATTGATTTACAATTTTTCCTATCAGGACCCAAAATAAAAGTTAGTCTTAGTACCAACTGCATAAATGAACTTCCTCAATCCATTAGCAATAGGGGATGTGTGATTTGTGGGAATCCAATTAGCTGCACCAATCCTATGAAGGATTGCATATTTAATACTTAATTTTCCAGCATTCAGTTTTCCTTTTCTTGGCCATTGCAAAACGTTTTTTGCAGTAATAACTATGCAGATATGGTTATCATACATATATAAATTAGGTTGCTCATCTTCACTTATTCCCATATACCTGTTAATCACCTTTGGGGAGAATTATGCACACTTACCTCTAACTAACACTTTCCTGTATTCCATACTTTTATTGTCATCACACTCAGCTGGGATGTTGACAATAAATTCCTTAACTATCCCTTCATAACACTTTCCTAGGCTTGTGAATCTTGAGCCAATTCTCTCTCCATATCTAACCTCCTATGATAGACAAATTCCCACCTCTCCACATATTCAATAGAATAAAAGGATACATTGTCAATTGGAACTTCAACAATGTTGGTTGGTACCTTCTTCCCAGAAGCTTGCTTTCTTGCTGAGGGCACGATGTATAAAACATCCTTTTCAACATCAAACTCAGAATTATCAGAGGATACATTCTTTCTCTTTATAGATTTTTCTTGGGAGTGGAAGTCACTACTTTACTCCATTTTTTGGTAGGACCATCCACTGGACTTTTCTTGGAGAACTTTCTTTCAGAAGCCACTTCTTTTTCTTCTTTCCTTTTAAGTTCTTGGCTATATTAGGGGTTAATCTCCTAGCAATAGGAACACCATCAGAGTCTAATTCATCCACACTAATAATGACATTATTTTGGTTTTCCTTTTTCAGCAGCACATCCTTTCTTATTGTCAGGTAGGTCTTCTTCAACAACCAAATCATCAGGAATGTTTTTCTCTGTTTCCTCCACAACCTTTTCTTCTAAACCAACTTTCTTAACAAATTTGTCCTCAGACACAATCTCTTTGGACATAACCTTCTCATAACTTTTAGAAAATTCACTGGAACCACATTCTTTGTAAGACTCATTAAGAGAGTTCTCTTGTGTAGTTTCAACATGAGGTTAATATTGGGCCACGGATGTTGTGACATCAGTCACAACTTCAGGTTCATACACAAAACTCAATATATTAGAGACAAGGTTATGAACACTTATATCAAGAGTGTCCTCAGCAACATTTCCACACTCATCCACATAATCATCTATACTAAGTTGCCATAGGATTTCATCAGCTTTAAGGGCATCAGTATCAGGAACAACTTTCTCAAGTGTTTTTATCATTTTTATAAGATATATCATCCATAGAATTGATAGAGTCAAGGTAAAGGTTAGTCATATCACGTGGCTTTTTACTAGAGATTTCCTTTTTACTACTAGATGATACATGCATAAAAGAAGATGAAGATTTACTTACTTTGGAGGGATTTTCCCTTCTTGCATAAGATATCCTAGCCCTCTTTTTGAGTGAAGCGCTAGCAGGAATCATTCTTAGAGGGACATTTTCTCTGAATATTATCATGGAGCTATCACTAGAAATTGATCCTGAATCTTTAGACATCTTGAGAGGGTTGGTATGAGAGAAGGGTGAGATATGAGAATGAGTAAGTAAGATTTTGAAACGATTTCTGAGACTAGAGAGAGGAAGAAAGTTAAGGAAAGATTGGAAATCGTGTGTTAAGGGATTTTGAAACGAATGCAATGATTTTCCTGTTTTAACGTGCACAATTAATTATATGAAATAGAAAATGTCTGCATCATGTTTCCTACCCATTAAATTACAAAGTTATTCAAACAAAAAACTTCTCAGTTTTCTCCTTAGCTTTTCTAACTGATCTATACATAATTTTCTGGATAAAATACCAGCTAACAGTTTCTTAATGACCCCATGTTCAAAATTTTCCATTTTGTTTTCAACAAGATTACTGGGATTCTTGGTTATACTGGTTCCACTTAACTTGTCCCAATATAATGTTATGACATTTTGACTGCATTCCTTTAGCATTTAACTTACTGGCTTTATTAAACCCATATGATAACATCCTAAAGTTTTGGATATATTCTGATGTAGTAACTTCTGGTGTGACATTTTAACACCAATTTTCTTTATTATTAGCCATGTGGAAGAATAAATGTTTTCTTGAGGAACCTGATAGATACTGAACAAATTGGCAGTCAGTCCTTTTACAAGGAACACATTGTTTAGGATGGGAAGCCTAGTACATTTTACCCTTCCTACTTCCTCCATCTTTCCTTTAGAACCACCACCAAATGTGACAGAGATGATAGGATAGGATGTGATATCAAATACTTAATTCTTAACTCATATCATATGTTTAGAGCTTTGTTGAAGTAGTAAAGCGGCAAGCAAAAGATTGGAAGTTGTAATATGGTCGGAGAACTGACTTTTTTGTTTTATCACAAATGTTACGGTTAGCAAGAGTCGTCACCGACTTTTCTTTTATCCAATATTTAGGAAAGGTGAAAAGAACGGGAAAAACCTTTGATAGATTTTGAGTTAGGGGGTAGGTTATGAAAAGGGAAGGTGTTAGGACCCATTCCATCTGTAGTTATCTACGGGCTCTTAATTGATTAGCTCACTTTTAAAGATCTTGCTTTGTGCGTGTGTGATTTATTTGAAAATATTTTGAAATGCCAATGTAAGGCTAATTTTGTAATAATTCTTGTATCAGTTCTCAAGAATGTATACAAAGTGTTTTTGAAAATATTTGTTTTGAAAGTGTTTGTGAGAAATGTTTCGTTTGTGAGCAACCATTCAAGAGTCCTACCCACTAAAGTCTTTCTTGTTATTTTCTTTATCCATTAGAGATAGTGTTATCCATACCATTAGTTATCTATTAGATGTTAAGGGACAGTCATATGGTCATCATATAGTCATCGAAGGCAACATGTAAGGATACTTTAGCAATTCGAAAGGACTGTCATCATATTATTTATAGGGTCACTGAGAGACTAGATCATCTTTTTGTAGGCAATTTGAGGGACATCAAGGGACCATTATATTTTGTATTGTAGGGACTATGATGATTTGATTGAGGGTCTTTTGCTAAAGCATCCCCACTTTCGAGGGACGTGACCAATAATCTTAAGGCAACAAGAGATGTTACCCTAGAGGTGTAAGTGTGTAAAGTGTTTATTTTCAGTTATTTAATCTTAGGAATTAGGGTTTTCTAGATTGCTTTTAGTCTTTCCATGCAAACCCTATTTTACTAGCAGTTAAATATGTACAGAAAAGTAAAGTGTAGAATGTAAAGTCCTACACTATTACATGGATTTGGGAGAGATACATAAATATAAAAAATGTAGGAAAGTAAACCTATGCTATTACATCCTCGGAGAAGATACATAATAGGAGAAAAAACGCGGAAATGTAAATTTAAGCTATTACATTGATAGTCAACCTATACATTTTGTCTAAGAAAATTAAATACCAAAAGGAAATAAGAAAAAGATGTTAGAATACATGTTTTAATGTTTTATGTTTTTTGTAGAAAATAATTTAAGTTAATAATAGTAATAAAAACCTAGTTATTTCTAATTAATTTTAATATTAATAAAAAAGTTAATTAATTAAGTAATAAAAAAAATTAATTACTAAGTAAAAAACCTAACCCTAATTTGTTATGGTTTTAAAAAAGGGTTTTGTGTTAATTAATGGTTAATTAAAAAATAATTAGTAAAGAAAATGGAAAATTAGGGTTAGAAAATAAGAAGAAGAAAAACAAATGTGTGGGGTGGGAGTTGAACTCACACCCTCATCCTCAATGACTGCACTTCTTTCCACTAGGCCATGTTGTTGTTGGTGTCATGGAATGGGAATCAACCAATACATTATGAACCTGCGTTGAAATCCTAAAAAAAAAAAAAATTTGAAAAAATATGGGATCAAACCCACACTCTCACGTAATACCAACGTATCACTCACCACTATGCCATATGTGTTTTTGTGTTATAGAATACAAACAAATCAATATATAATAAAAAAATCTAGATCAGAGAAGTGCCGGAGCCCTAGCTCCGGTCGTCTTCTCCGGTGGATCAAAAACCATATCCTGTAAAACACACGAGTTAGGTCATAACAAGGATCTTATCCCCTTAATTTGACCCTTGTGAATCCAATGGTGGCATTAGTTTGACTTGAAAATGATTGTAGAGTGATTTTCGAAGCAAAAATTTCAAACTTCCCTAACGATGATATTTTTCTATTCCTGCGTCAATGCTTGCAAACGATGTATCAAAACAGTCCCAAACATCATCATGAACACATATGTATGCATCAAATTATTCAACAATGCGTATATTAAATTTTTTGGAATTAACGAAAGTTACCAAACCGGTGCAGTTGAGGGAGAGAGTTTTGGGATGCTACGAGTTTCAAGGATGATTGAAATGAGTTCCTAGAGTCTTCAGGAAGTTTTCTTGATGCTTGGTGTTGTACCCCAAAATTTGCCCTCCCATATTCCTCAAGGTTTGTCAAGAATGATCCTCAAATTGCTCAAGATTGCTTAAGGGTTAGACAGTCAAACCATCTCCTAAGACAGCTGAAATTAGGGTTTTGTTTCTTTCAAGGAATTTGAGGTTTTCAATGGTTCAATCAAGTCTCATAGGTCCATATACATTCTCAAGCACCTACATGCCAAGTTTCAAGACTCACAGTGCCAATTTGCACAGTCAAAAGCTCCATTTGATCCACAGTCAACTGCAAGGGCAAAATGGTCATTTTGCAGTCAAAAGTCATAATTTTTGGTCAACATATTATTTTGAGTCCACAATCATCATTTGATCAAGTCTTGATCATGATTTCACAAGAATAGCTCAAAAATCATCAAGATGCAAAAAGTTACTATTTTTGGACAGTAGAAAAGTCAACTGTATCTTGACCAGGGCATAACTTTTTCATGGTTTATCAGAAAAATCCCATCCAATGCTCATTTTTAAGGGGATGTAATTTCCTACAAACCATATTCACACTCCAAGTCCTAGAGATGCTCTCACAAGAAGTTATCAATTTCTACATTATAGGTCAATTTCAAATGTCAACAAAAATGCACTTTAAGTCAAAGGCCATAACTTGAGATTGGTAAATCCAAATGACATGGGACCAAAGTAATTGGTTACAGGACTTCAAGACCTTTCCAAAATGTCAAAGAACATGGTCATATGATCAAAATTGAGCAAGATATGCATTGAAGAAGTTGGGAAATTTTTGTGAATTTGCAAAAGTCAACTTTGCTCAAAACACCTTATTTTTGCTAATGGGCCTCAAATCTCTTCTTGAAGCTTCATCCATGGCCTATGCACGACCCATCAAGCTTAATTGAATTTATTTTCTTATTTTTATTAATTAATTGGATTTTTAATTAATATTAATTCATTTAATTAATTTAAATTGTAGGAAAATACAAGATTTGATTTTTTCAATCTTTTGGTGAAGCAAATATGACCTAAAAAGGCTGGCAATTTGGTGCACCAAGTCAAAGATTCAAAATCTCCAAAATTGGCAACTTTATTCAATCATGAAAATGCAAAAAGATTTGATTTTCAATCAAATATTCAATCATCAATTCAATGGATTTTTGCTCAAGATTTTGACCTAATTCTATTCCTCTATATATATGCAAACTAACCCTAATCAGAACACGTGAGAAAGCTGCAGAAAAGAGGCCATAACATATTGGATAAATTCAAGAAAAGTTGAAACTGACGTTTGCATTCTAGGGCAATTTAAAGACTTTTGTTGATTCTAATACACTGCAGGAGGTTCCCAGAACGTGTTACAATCAAATTCCAGCTTCAAAGCTCAAGAAATCGCTGAGAACAGAACCACGGTTTGCCATTTTTTTCCAGAATCGTAACTCCTAATTCATGCACATATAACATGATTTCTTGTTTGTTTTGCATTACTAGAACTCATATGAAGCTAATGGAATAAGTTAATTGAATTATAATGCACATAATCCAAAGATGCCATGAACAAGTTTTAGGGTTCATAAGCTTTGAAATTGGGGATTCCTAAACCAGGAAAAATTAAGACTCATAAAACCCATGACTGAATTCGTTGAGCCAAGACGAACAAGAAGGAACCCTCGCGAAATATTTCTTTAAACCATAGCTCTAATCGCTATTTTTCCTCATGGCATATTGTGGGGGTTAAAAACCCCCACTATCTAATGTTTATTTTGCAGGTACAACGAGGAAGATGATGAGGTGTTGATTCATGGTTGGTTGGTTTGAAAATACGCGCGTTTTGTTTTGTTTTCAGGAACATGTATTTGTTTGTTAATATAATAATTGAGCTTTATCTTACTAATGACTAAAGCGTGATGGTAGAGTGGTTAGCGTGCTGGCTTGGAAACGTTGGGACCTGGGTTCGAATCCCAGGTCCCCCAAAATCCTTGTTATTATTTTCTTTCACATAATTACGTGCAAGTTTTAGGATGTGATCTACCATGTACCTCAAATACCCAGGCGCCATGTGGCTTCAGGCATAAATCTAATGGTCCCAGATGGAAGGATCATCATACTCCCAGTCAACACATGCATGGACAATCACCAAAGTCAAAGAGGCTTGCAGCTTAGTGGGCCTGAGAATTGCCAAAGAAACCTCCTAATTAGGCCAGTACCACCCCTGGTTTATTCTTTCTTGTTTTTATATTTTCCATTTAATTATTTTAATATTAATTATCATTATTATTATTATTACTTAATTAACTCAATTAATTTTTTTCATAATAAATCCAGAAAACATAAAAAATAATAATATTTTTATTTATTAAATTTAATTAGTTATTTTTGTAAATAAATACTAACATAAATTAATTTAGTTAATTAGGTTAATTTTAACTTTTTTTCATAATAAATAAAATCAATGTAGAATTAGGGTTTTGACAATTTTAATCCTTTTATTTTTAGTTTCTTTTTTTAAAAACATTAAAAAACTCAAAAATATTTCTTTTTATTAATTAATTAATTAGGTTTAATTTAATTTAATTCATAAACCACCAAAAACTTCTTTCTTTCTCAAAAAGGGTCAAAACCCTAAGGACTTCTCCGATTCAATTTTTATTCGCGCATATTAATTTTGATCATTATTATGTAATTGCTCCGAGGATGTAATAGCTTTAATTAGGACCTTTTTTACCGCTTTCTTTAATTTCCCGCATTTACTTTTTCAAGGGTTTGCTTTTGGCGATGTAAATACCCGACGCCTTGTAATAGTGTAGATTTACTTTCCGCAAATATTTAAACTGTTAGATGTATGTTAACTAGGCTATGCATGACAAGACTTCTCTTAAAATAAAATCAACCCGTAGCTCACCATAACATGTGAAAAGATAACTTAACTGAATCCTGACACACTCGTACATGACACTCCTAGGGTACGCCTCACTTGGTTGCCTCGACGTGGTCATTGAGTATAGGGTGCTTTAGAGGTCGCCCTCTTGTCTAAAGATCAAAGTTGCCTCGAAACGGTTGCCTCGGATAAAACGATATAAGACATTAGGGTTACCGCTAAGGCGTCCTACTATTGCTTTGGTGACCACATGTCCCTATAATCGAATTGACCCTTAAACTCCAACGACGGTGCTACCTACTTCTCAATAGTGGGATAGTACTGTCTAAAGGACATTTACACAGCTTAATTTCTTTTGAGTAGGTAGAGGTTCTTAGATACTTGCTCTTTCAAAACAAAAAATACTTTTCGCACCTACACTTTTCTGACAAAAGTTTTCAAACAAGCACTTCATACACTCTTGAGGACAGATACAAGAGTTAAATCGAAGTTTTCAAACAAAACTTTTCAAAACCCACAAACACAAGAAAAGCAAAACATTTTGAAAACATAGTGAGCAAGTACCTAAGAGCCCGTGGATAACCATGGATAGGAAGGGTGCTAACACCTTCCCTTTCTATAATCTACCTCCCGAACCGAGAAATATCTTGAAAAGGAATTTTGCTGTGCTTTTGTCCTTTCCTTGTTGGAGAAAATAAAAGACGGTGGCGACTCTTGCTTACCGCGACATTTCGCGAACCAGCATTTCAAAACAGTCAGTTCTATTTCCACCGATCACAGAACTGGCGACTCTGCTGGGGACATTTATAAAAGTGAGGTGTACCTTAGGATTAGATCACCATGTTTTCAATTGTATGCCTTGAATGCTTTAATTTTGTGGGTTCACATCGGAGTTTCATAGATCCTAACCTGGATCTGGGGAATACCCTTTAGGTAAGTAACAATAAACTGTGAGGGACCTGTCCGGCATAGACCGACACGGGTGAAGCAGTAGCTACGTTGGTGTGACACCTTGGTCTGTACCGATATCCCTTGTGTTGGAACGAGGAGAATATGGGTCTTCTGAGGAGTCATTAAGCATCAACTAACCCTAGCACCTTAAATTGACCAACTTGACCATAGTACAGTAGCAGTATGCTACACTCATTGAGGCTAAACTCTCGCGATGGTTCCGGCTGCAAGAAAAGGTTGCTAAGTTGGAGTTATGACCGATTAAGGGTAGTCAGTGATATTGAGATGCTCTAGAACCCGGTTACTATTTTTAGGACAGGTCTTAACCAACTGAAACTGAAAGAGGGTAGTACCTAAACTTCATGCTGGCCTGAAATCTAAGGGCTGTTTTGTGTGACTTGTGTGCCTTACCATGTTTGCCTTTTGTGAATACTTGTGGTGTGCCTTTATCATAACATCATACCATCATACCATTGCATGCATCCTGCATAAGGACTAACCCATTTCAAAGACAAGAGGGTTTCATCTTTGCTCTATTTTGTAGGATATCATGATGCCCGTGCGAAGGAATACTATCCGGCTCAACTTTGTTCAACCACCTGCTTTGCTTACAGAATTGGTTGATAGGATTCCAAACACTACTTCCTTCATCAAGAGGCATGGTTCTCTTCTCGGTTTAGTCACTTCAAAGTGGGACCAACAATTGATGAGCGTCCTGGCCCAGTTTTATGATCCGCTATACCATTGCTTCACCTTTCAAGACTTCCAACTTGTCCCTACCCTGGAAGAATTCTCTGATTTGCTTGGTATCCCTATTTTGGAACAGACTCCATTCACTGGTTGGGAAAAGACTCTTAGGCCTGAGGAGATTGCTGCAGCCCTTCCTTTGACCAAAGAAGAGGTAATGGCTAACTGGGAGACTAGAAGTGGATTTAAGGGCTTTTTGGCTAAGTTTCTGATTGGCAAAGCTAATAGTTTCTGGAATGACTTAGACTTCAGGGCGTACGAAGACATTCTGGCTCTCTTAATCTATGGTCTAGTATTGTTTCCAAATCCTGATACCTTTGTTAATGTCAATGCCATAAGAATCTTCATCTCTCGGAACGATGTACCCACTCTCTTGGGTGATATCCTGCAACAACTCTATACTCGTACTGCCCGAAGATGGGGAACTTTGTGGTGTTGTGCTCCTTTATTGGTGAGGTGGTTTATTTCGCACCTCCCTAAGTTCGTACTGAAGAACAAAGAAGGAAGAGGCTGGGCTCATAGGAAAATGTCTCTTACTGATAATGACATCATTTGGACTCTCAGAGGTTTAGATGAGGTGGCTGTTATTGATCGTTGCGGAGAGTATCCTAATGTTCCATTGATAGGTACCCAGGGAGGAATCTCTTATAACCCATGTTTAGCTCTCCGTCAGTTTGGAAGAGCCAGAAGAGCGGGGCCTCATGATAGTTGCACCGTAGATTCATCTGGGCTTGGGACAGAATTCACAAAGCTGACCCACATGAGTTGGGACCGAAGACTTCTCTACCAATGGAATCCTACTTCAGATGGGTCCGCATCCGTGCTCAGAAGTTAGGTATGCCATACGAAGCTGTCAGACCTATTACTCTTGAAGTTCCTGATAAAGACGGGGTTCCTCCAACTGTTCTCCATCCTCATATGCCCACTGATGTTGACACGCTGAAGAGGTCTTGGGTGCAACTGCAGGAAGAACGGGATTCTTATCGGGAAAGGTTCAACGAGCAGGAACAAAAGATCCAGAAGCTGACTAAGCAATTGGAGAACGAGCGGATCCTGAATGACTATATCCGCACCGAGAAGAAGAGGCCATGGGAGCATTGAGGGGCCTTGGATGTTTCTTTTACAGCTTTTGTTTACTTTTCAGTATTTCCATTCTTGTAACGCCTAAGGGCGATTTGTTGAACAATTTAAATTCCAAAGTTGAATCTAATAAAGTGTGTTTCCTTTTTGTCTACAAAGTTGAATCCCGATTGTCTTTGAAAACATAAATCATACGCATTTCATTCCATCATATGCATCACAGGTACCCTCTTTACAGGTCACTTATCTTCTTCGCTGTTTATTTCAGCAATCATCATGTCTTCTGAACCTACTACTGAACAAGCTATCAAGGCCCTCCAGGCCCAAGAACGCCCAGTTCCAAGAGTTGGTTATGAGCCTAGCCCAGGGTCAACAGAAGTTGAAGACTCTGATTCTGAAGAAGAAGAAGAAGAGGACCGTCTTGTTCAACACTGGACGCAGATTCGGGAATGGACTGCAGAATGAGGTTGAGCTAACTACCTCATCTGTAGGAAAAGACATTCCACAAGAGAGAAGGGTTCCTAGTCCCGTGGTCTCCGACAACGAGACGGATTATGATGAAGAGCAGTATCCTCCTGCTGAGGATAGGTACAAACAGCTGGAGGACCGCTTAAGTGCTATGGAGATACAGAATGTGCCCGGGTTGGACTTTGGAGACCTAGGCTTATCCTCTGGGGTGGTGATTCCCCATAAGTTCAAGGCGTCTGCTTTTGCCAAATACGACGAAGCTTCTTGTCCTAAGCTGCACCTCTGGTCGTATGTAAGGAAGATTCAACCTTATACAACTGACAAGAATTTGTGGATCCATTTCTTCCAGGATAGTTTTTCAGGGACTCAACTCGAATGGTTCTATCAGCTGGATGGAGCCAGTATTCGTAATTGGGAGGATTTGGCTACTGCGTTCTATAAGCAGTATCAGTATAATTCCGACCTCGCTCCTACGCGTACCCAACTCCAGGGTATGTCACTAGGGACGGGTGAAGGATTTAAGGAGTATGCTCAAAAGTGGAAAGACCTGGCTGGAAGGGTGCAACCACCTTTAACTGACCGTGAGCTTGTTGATATGTTCTTGGGGACCCTGTCTAGTCCGTTCTTCAACCATTTGATTGGAAATTCTTCTGCCGGGTTTACCAACCTTATCTTGACGGGTGAGAGAATAGAAGCTGGTATCAAGTCTGGGAAGATACAGAAAGGTGCCTCCTCGAGCACTGAAAAGAAGTCGTTCAAGAAAGAATCTAGTGTTATCTATGGTTCAAGGAGACAGAATAAACCGGAACGCCGCCAAGCTGTCAACGCGGTGGTAATTTCAAAACCTACTGCTGCTCCTCAACATCATAACCAACAAAGGGGTGTGAGACCTAGAAGGCAGTTCACTCGGCTCAGCATGACCTTGTCCCAGATATTGCCACAACTACTGACAACCAATCTAGTGACTATAAAAGAAGCTCCGAAGGTTGTAAATACAACATCTCCAAAGTACAATCCTAACGCCCGCTGCGCTTATCACTCTGACAGCCCAGGGCATACCACGGATGATTGTTGGGCTCTGAAGAATAAGGTTCAGGACCTAATTGATGCTAAAGAGATAGAGTTCGAGGCGCCCGAAAGGCCCAATGTTGTGACTGCTCCCATGCCCAAGCATGGAGTGAATGCTGTTGAGGAAGACCTGTATGTAGCCTCTGTTGATGATATTGTTACTCCACTGTTGATCGTCAAGAGGAACCTGTCGCTAGCCAGTTTATTTCCGGGATGTAGTGAAGGTTGCCGCATGTGTTCTGTTTCACCTACTGGTTGTCCATCTTTGAAGTCAGGTATCCAAAACCTGGTGGATAATAAAGAGATCCTGTTCGAGAAGGTTGTTGTTCCCGCTACCCCTACTGAAGAAGTGTCCATTGTTACTATTTTCAACAATTCTACCAAGGCTCCCCCGAGGAAGCCTGTCAAAATTATGCCTGCTCAGAAGATTGCACCCATAATCATAACTGTTCTGGGGCCCATCCCCTATACATCTGACAAAGCTGTCCCGTGGCACTATGGGGCAGATGTTTATGTGCTTGGAGTTAAACAAGAGTTTGATACTAGTATCGGCGTCAGCAACATCACCAGGCCTGCCAAAGTCACCCGCAGCGGTAGACTTTTCTCACCAGATATTGCGCCACCAGCTATCCAGAGACCTATTGCCATCACACCTACAAGTGTGCCTACTTCCCTTCCTAATCAAATTCCTATTTCTACCCCTGCTGCCGAGTCATCTGACGCTCGGGGAAAAGGGATCCCTACTGATATGCCTGCCCAGACGGAGGCACCAAAGACAACCACTGTTGAAGCTTCCAAACAGGAGATGGAAGAGATCCTTAAGATTATCAAGAAGAGTGATTTTAATGTAGTTGAGCAGCTTGGGCACACCTCATCTAAAATTTCTTTGCTATCACTGTTGTTGTGTTCAAAGGCCCATGCCAAGGATCTGATTACCTTCCTGAAGATGGCCCACGTGCCACAAGAGACGTCAACTGATCAATTTACCGATTGTGTGGCCAACTTAACTGCTGATAATGGTTTGGGTTTCTCCGACGCCGATCTGACTGCTAAAGGGAAGAACCATAACGATGCCCTGCATTTCTCCATTGAATGCAGGGGCACTACTCTTGCGCATGTGTTGGTTGACACTGGTTCCTCGTTGAACGTCTTGCCCAAGAAAGCTCTAGACAGGTTGGATTGCAAGGGGTTGTGTGATCGGTGGATCTGGAACTGACTATTTAACGCTGGTTCGCGAAATGTCGCGGAAGCAAGAGTCGCCACCGTCTTTTATTTTCTCCAAATGGAAAGGACAAAAGCACAGAAAAATTCCTTATAGAGATTGCTCTCGGTTCGGGAGGTAGATTTATAGAAAGGGAAGGTGTTAGAACCCTTTCTATCCATGGTTATCCATGGGCTCTTAGATACTTGCTCATTGTGTTTTCAAAATGGTTTGTTTGCTTTTTCAACTGTGGGTTTAAAAAGTTTCTTTGGAAATTTCAGTTCGACTCTTGTATCAGTCCTCAAGAGTGTTTGAAAAGTTGTTTTGAAATCTTTTGCAAAGTGTCAGTGTGAAAAGGTTTTCGTTTTGTTTTTTTTTAGAAGAGAGCAAGTATCCATGAGTCATCTACCTACCCTAAGGAATTCGTCTGTGTAAATTTCCTTGAAGTAGTGCTATCCCACCATTGAGGGGTAGGTAGCACCACTGTTGGAGGTGTTCGGGTCAATTCGAGGGTTCGGGACAGTGTGGTCACCAGAGCAATAGGAAGACACCTTAGAAGCTACCCTCATGCCATGTTCATGGACATGAGGACTTACTAAAACATCCTCTACTCGACGACCACTTTTCGAGGGGCGAGGCAACAGTGAGACGTACCCTAGGGGTGGTGTGTGATTTGTGTGTCGTTTTTAGTTTATATTTGTCTTGTTCATGCATTGGTGATCTACGCTTTGTTTTTATTTTTTGGCATTCATTCTTTCATGCAAATTATTAACAGTTAAAAGATGCGAGAAGGTAAAAGTCCTACGCTATTACAAAGGCGCGGGTCTACATCGCCAAATTAATCCAAGACCCGATTTGAATAAAATAAAAAATGCGGAAAAATAAATATCCTAATTAATCTATTACAAGGCTTTGGAGTAATTACATGAAATTTAAAAAAAAAGAAACAAAATAAGCGCGCGAAACAAAATTATAATCGAAAAAGAGGGCGTTGGACCCTTTTAAAGAAATTGAATTGAAATTAATAAATTAATTAAGTTTAAATAAAAAGAAAGAACTTTTTTTGGAGTTTTTGTATTTATGAAATTAAAGAAAATTAAATGGAATTAAAACCCTAATTCTAACTATTTTAATTTGTTAAAAAAAAGTTTAAGTTGTAACCTAATTTTAACCTAATTATTTAATTACCAATTTATTTACAAAAAATGATTATTTATTAATAATAATAAGAAGAAATTTTAATTTATTGAAAAAAGGAATAAAAAAGCTAGAAACCCTAATTTTTATGTTTTTAATTTATTAAGAAAACATTAAAATTAAACCTAATATTAAAACTCAATTAGTTAACAAAATTTATTTACAAAATAACATTAAATAAAATATATTTTTATTTTTGTCTTTTCTGATTTTTTTGGTATTTTTTATGTTAAAGAAAAAATTAATTTAAAAAATTAAAATAAAACAAATAATGTAATTAAAATGAATAAGAGAAAAAAATAAAAAGAGAGAAGAATGCAAACATGGGGGGTTTGTTGTCCCAAATTGGAGGTTTGTTCCAGTAATGAGGCCCATTAGAAACTTGGCCTTTTTTGACTTTTCATGGATGCGTGTGGCTCTGTTGACCAATGCATATGGTGTTCTTCAGATCATGGCCATTGGATTGATCTTCTGAGACGCGTGGCAAGCTCCAGCGCTGGATGCATGGTAGAATTCTGGGCGTGTACTGCATAGAATCACCTTAAAACAAAATACATTGAGAAATATGGGGGACCTGGGAATCGAACCCAGGTCCTAATGCTTGTGTGACAACGCAGCCACCAACAGGCCAAGTGTGTTACTTTGTTTATTTGATGAGCGATGATCAATAAAAGAGAAAAAACACGCGTTAGTGGAATAATAAAAAAAGGCGCCAATGTTTGAATCAGCCAACCATCAACTAACAACTCATCTTCTTCTTCGTTCGTTTACTTTGGCCTGAAAAAAAAAGAAAGGATAGCGGGGGTTTTAAACCCCCACTAAATGAAGAACATGAAAATAGCGATTAGCGTATGGTTGCTCATAAATTGAGCGTGAGGTGTGAGTTATCATCGTTGGGATGTCATGAATCCATTGGTGTTGGTTTGAAGGTCTGATTTTACCCTATGTGCAAAGCCCCAAAATTAGAACTCTGAAACCCTAAGCATCTTCCATGGCATTTTTTGATACAGGGCCTCACAACTCAATTAAGTTATGTCATTAGCTTCAGGAGACGCGCGTTAGTATAAATCAACATCAAAAACACATGAAAAATGCATGGAATTCAAGATACGATTATGAGTATTTTCATGAAATATGCAACATGGTTCTACCAGTTCTTTGCGTGCAGAGGTCTGATTTTGATTGGAGAAGATTCCTGGATGTGTCAGGAGTGCAATGGAATAGTTGTTTTGCTTTGAAACACCCTGAAACTAGGAAAATAGTTTTGAGTTTTTTGACCAAAAATGCAAAGTGTGTCTATGGTCTGAGGCGCAGCTTGAAGGTTGTTTGCATTAGGGTTATCATGTGTACATATATGTGAATGTTTTAGGTCAACAAAACAAGTCCAATATCCATGGAATCAATGCTTTTGATTTTTGTGATTTTGCATAATCTTTTTCAATCTTTTTATCATGAAACCTAGCCAATTTGCATGGAATCTTTCTCCTTTGGGCATGCACGAAATCCTTAGGCCTTGATGAGATATTATACTACACAAAAAGATTTGAAAACCTTATTTTAGTATTTTTCTTGTAATTAATTTTGATTAAATGAATTAAATAGACTAAATATTCAATTAATTAATTAAAAATAAGAAAATA
Source organism: Vicia faba (assembly GCA_948472305.1). Lineage (NCBI taxonomy): Eukaryota > Viridiplantae > Streptophyta > Magnoliopsida > Fabales > Fabaceae > Vicia > Vicia faba. The sequence continues at coordinate 78,367 of CATIWC010002435.1, forward strand.
ACTCCCCTTTGGGTCAATGGGTCGTGCATAGCTTTTGGATGATGATTCTTGGAAGAATTTGTGGCCCATTAGCAATTTTGAGGCATTTGAAGCAAAGTTGACTTTTCAAAATTCCCCAAAATTTCCCAACTTCCACAAGGCATATCTTACTCAATTTTTAAGCTTTGATCATGTTCTTGGACATTTTGGAAAGGTCTTGAAGTCCTCTAACCAATGCCTTTGGTCCCATGTCACTTTGATTTACCAATCTCAAGTTATGGTCTTTGACTTAAAGTCCCTTTTTGTTGACTTTTGAAAATGACCTATAATGTTGAAATTGATAACTTTTTGTGAGAGCATTTCTTGGACTTGAAGTGTGAAGAGGAGTTGTAGGAAATGTCTTTCTCTTCAAAATGAGCTTTGGATGGAATTTTTCTGATAAACCATGTGGAAGTTATGCCTTGGTCAAGTTACAGTTGAGTTTTTCAACTGTCCAAATATGGAAACTTTTGCATCTTGAGACTTTTTGAGCCATGCCTTGAGAATCATGATCAAGAATTGATCAAATGATGTTTGTGGCTTCAAAATAAGATGTTGACCAAAAATTTGGACTTTTGACTGTCAAATGACCATTTTGCCCCTACAGTTGACTGTTGAGCAATTAGGGTTTTTGACTGTGCAATTTTATGCTGTAAGTCTTGAAACTTAGAATATGGATGCTTGAAAATGTTTATGGGCATGTGGGACTTGATTGGACCCTTGGAAACTTCAATTTCTTTGTCAGAACCAAAACCCTAATTTTTGACTATTAGGAGGCCCTTGAACTGTGCAACCCTTGGGGAGATTTTGAAGCATGCTCTTTGCAAATCTTGAAGAATATGGGAGGGAAAATTTTGGGGTACAACAGTTGCCCCTGTTCAATCTTCTTAAACCTGAGGATGCAGATTGGCTGACGTGCCTTTCGTAATCCGAAGGTAGAAGATGATTGAACACTAGAGTGCCTAGAAATTTGCGCTCACATAGTAGTGTGATGGTGGGAATGGGCTTATAGATGCCATTTGGAGATTGATGGATAGGAAGATGGGCTTATAGATGCCATTCTGGGAGGTGATGGAAGGTGGATGGGCTTATAGATGCCATCTGGATGTCGATCGCATAAGAGATTCCTTAGAGAGAACTTGCGTACCTGAAAAAGAAAGATGATTACCTGACCTGTTACAGGAGCTGGTCTTCAAACTCTTTGTATAGATGCGCCCTGGTTGGTTACAGGAATTGAATCTGGAGCTTCAAACGGTGATGAATGAACCAGGGATGGTTACTACCTCAACGGGACGGTGAGAGAACCTTGGACGATTACTACCTCAACAGGAACACTGAGAGAACCTTGGGGAGATTACTACCTCCGCAGTAACGGGGAGAGAACCATAGGCGACTTCAACCTCAACAGTAACGATGAGAGAATCATAGGCGACTTCAACCTCAACAGTAACGCTGAGAGAATCTTGGGCGACTTCAACCTCAACAGTAACGCTGAGAGAATCATAGGCGACTTCAACCTCAACAGTAACGCTGAGAGAATCATAGGCGACTTCAACCTCAACAGTAACGATGAGAGAATCTTGGATGTCTTCTACTGGGATAAGAATCAGGGAGATCTTAGGGTCGATCTGACTGAACCAGAGAAGGCCTTTGACTGGATAAGAATCAGGAAAATCTTAGGGTCGATTTAACTGAACCGGACAAGGTCTTGGAATATCTTCAATTGGATAAGAATCAGGGAGATCTTAGGGTCGATCTGACTGAACCAGAGAAGGCCTTTGACTGGATAAGAATCAGGAAAATCTTAGGGTCGATTTAACTGAACCAAGCAAGGTCTTGGAATAACTTCAACTGGGCAAGAATCTGGGAGATCTTAGGGTCGATCTGACTGAACCAGAGAAGGCCTTTGACTGGATAAGAATCAGGAAAATCTTAGGGTCGATTTAACTGAACCAGGCAAGGTCTTGGAATCTTCATCTGGATAAGAATCAGGGAGATCTTAGGGTCGATCTGACTGAACCAGAGAAGGCCTTTGACTGGATAAGAATCAGGAAAATCTTAGGGTCGATTTAACTGAACCAGACTAAAGTCTTGAAATATAGCTGAGAACTTAACTGGATCTTTCCTGAAAGGTAAAGGTCAGTCATATGCAATGCATGATATGGGTCAAGCAATGATGTTCTCAACATAAATGAGATTTGTAAGATATGATGCATATATGCATGCTATAATGTATGGAAATGTGATGTTTATGAATGTATCTTTTTGTCTTAGGAAAATAAATCCTTGATGGGTGCCGGGAGGTCACTCCTGGGCTGATGTTGAAGAATAGATCTTTGCTTCCGTTGGGGATGATAGTTGCAAGCATACCGGTAGGAGAAGATAACTCCGTTGGGGAATAAACTTGGCGAATGGATTACTCTGCGGGGAGAAAAGTACTCTAGTGATCTTGCTGGGGAGCAATACTCTGTGGGGAGAGAGGTACTTTGCTGGAATGTTGATGGTAACTTCGCTGGGGATACAGTTGTTACGTTGGAAGCGTTGATAGACTTCGCTGAGGGATAAGAAGACTGCGCCGAGGACGATCTTTCCGTGGCTTTTGGATGAGGATAACCCTGTTATATCCTGGTAGGGAAATAACCTTTGAATAAAGCCGGGAGACGCGTTCGTGCGCTGTAGAGGAGAAGCTTCCAGAATCTACTGGGGATAAGCTTCCTGCTGGGGGAGATGGATTCAAACTTTCTTGGGGAAATTGGATTGGACTCTCCTGGGGAAATTTTGAAATATGTTGGGGAAGTGACTCCATTGAATGTTTGATATACTGCCGGGGAACAATCTTTAGACCAAGATTGCCGGGGATGCTTGTTAAGAATGTATGTATATTGCTGGGGAATGTTGAGATCTGCTGGAGGATACCCAACTTCCCTAAGGTTGACTGTAACTTTGCTTGGGGAGAGTGTATTGACTTGCTGACGCACTCTCTGGGGAATTAAGATATACTGGTTGTGTTCTTCAGTTGAACCTACCTTGATACCTTGGCGGACTGAGCAATTAGATCGCTTAGACAACTCTTTATTGCCCCTGTTTCTAATGTTACCTGTAATTAATCATTTGTTTCATATGCAAATATTCATGAGTTAGCAAATTATTGTCAATGCATATATCACAAATTGAACCTTGGACGTTCTTCGCAAAACAAAACAGAAAAAGGAAAAAACACTTGGCAATTTTAGCTGAAAAGTATATTTGTATTGATTTTTGAATTTGCCTGTAAATAGGCGTTTATATACAAGAGGCTGACGTCCTAGTAAGAGAATGCCGCCGAACAAAAGAGTTTATACAGATTTGTACAAAGGAAAATAAAACAGCTGTGTGAAATGAATGATCCCACGGGGTTCCAACTCTGCTATGGCCTTTATATCTTCGAGCGTCTCATCACTTGATGACCTAGTTGACGATGAAGCTGATTGATCGATGCCGTCTGAACTTGATGCAGATACCGGATTCTGGATGCAAAGTGATCCAATGAGACATAGTATTACGCTTTATCCCTAAATTTTGCCTAGACTGCCCTTTCGGGTTTTCAGTCCACCGGGATACCCATTTTTGCCCAAGCCGCCTTTTCAGGTTTTCGACTTGTCGGGTGTACAGATTTTTTCATTTCATCCCTTCATTTTGCCCGAACCCTTTTGGTTCGCCGGGAAGCCCTAATTTTTGCCTAGGTATGTCAACCTAGCGGGTCTTTTTTATGCGTAGTATCTTTTTACTATGTCTGCATTGGCGGGGTGAGGAAGGTCGTCACCATCCATGTTGGTTAGAATCATGGCTCCTCCTGAGAACACATGTTTAACCACAAATGGCCCCTCGTACGTAGGGGTCCATTTGCCCCTTGGATCACTCTGAGGTAGGATGATACGCTTGATTACCAGATTCCTAACTTGATATTCTTGTGGTCTGACCTTTTTGTTAAATGCCCTGATCATCCGTTTCTGATACGTCTGACCATGGCAGATAGAAGCAAGTCTTTTTTCATCAATAAGGTTTAGCTGATCAAGTCGTGTCTGGATCCAATCATCTTCGCTCAGATCTGCATCCTTCATTATTCGGAGAGAGGGTACCTGCACTTCAATCGGTAAGACTGCCTCCATACCATAGACCAAGGAGAAAGGAGTTGCCCTGGTTGACGTCCTTGCTGAGGTACGGTACCCATGTAGAGTGAACGGTAACATCTCGTGCCAATCTTTATAAGTCACTGTCATCTTCTGCACAATTTTCTTGATGTTCTTATTCGCTGCTTCTACAGCCCCGTTCATCTTCGGCCGGTAAGGAGAAGAGTTGTGGTGTTGTATCTTAAACTGCTCGCAGAGCTTAGTGATCATCTTGTTATTGAGATTGGTACCGTTGTCTGTAATAATTCTTTCAGGGACGCCATATCGACAGATCAGATTATGCCGAATGAACCGTGCTACAACGTTCTTGGTTACTGTGGCGTAGGAAGCTGCTTCAACCCACTTCGTGAAGTAATCAATCGCTACCAGGATGAAGCGATGCCCATTGGACGCTGTAGGTTTAATCTCACCGATCATATCTATGCCCCACATTGCAAAAGGCCAAGGTGCAGTCAGGACATTCAGAGGAACTGGAGGAACATGCACCTTGTCTGCATAAATCTGGCATTTATGACACGTCCGAGAATGTTGGTAGCAGTCGGCTTCCATTGTGGACCAGAAATACCCTGCCCGAAGGATTTTCTTTGCCATAGTGTGTCCACTGGAATGTGTTCCGAAGGTCCCTTCATGTAGCTCTTCCATGATCCTTTCTGCTTCTGTCTTGTCCACACAATGCAGTAAGGTCGAATCATGGTTTCTCTTGTACAGAATGCCGTTGCTAAGGAAGAACTTGGCTGTGAACCTTCTCAGAAACTTCTTATCATTGACAGAGGCACCTTCAGGGTATTCCGGAGCTTCCAAGTATCTCTTCACCTCATGGTACCAAGGCTTCTCAGTTACCAATTCAGTCTCGAGATCACAACAGTATGCCGGTTCGTCCAGTTTCCAGATGATGATCTGGGGAGCCTCATTGTCCCATTTGACCTTGAACATAGAAGACATCGTAGCTAACGCGTCCGCTAACTGATTCTCCTCTCTCGGAAAGTGTTCAAAGGTTATCTCTGTGAAGTGAGGGATCAATGTCAACATACATTCTCTGTAAGGAATAAGATTCGGATGTTTCGTATCCCATTCTCCTTTGATCTGATTGATCACGAGAGCGGAATCTCCGAAGACACTCAGAAACTTGATCCTTAAGTCGATCGCAGCTTGAAGACCCATGATGCATGCCTTATACTCCGCCATGTTATTGGTGCAGTTGAAACATAGCCGGGCAGTGAGTGGAGTATGAGTGCCTTGAGGTGATATGATCACAGCGCTGATACCATTACCCAAAGCATTGGAGGCTCCGTCAAAGTGCATAGACCATCGGGATCCTTCCTCAGGTCCTTCATTTGGTCCAGGTACTTCACAATCAGTCACAATCATGATACTCTCGTCTGGAAACTCAAAGTTCATTGACTGATAGTCGTCTACTGCCTGATGTGCCAAGTGGTCTGCCAATACACTTCCCTTGATGGCTTTCTGAGTTGTGTACTGGATGTCGTATTCCGTCAAGATCATTTGCCATCTTGCTATTCTCCCGGACAGAGCAGGCTTTTCAAATATGTACTTTATAGGATCCATCTTTGAGATCAACAAGGTAGTGTGAGTCAGCATATACTGTCTCAGCCGGCGAGAAGCCCATACCAAAGCGCAGCAAGTTTTCTCAAGCAGTGAGTATCGGGTCTCACAGTCGGTAAACTTTTTGCTAAGGTAATAAATGGCATGCTCTTTTCGGCCAGACTCGTCATGTTGCCCCAGCACACACCCCATTGAGTTGTCGAGTACTGTCAGGTATAGTATCAGAGGTCTCCCCTCAACCGGTGGCATAAGAATGGGTGGTTCTTGGAGATACTCTTTGATTCTGTCAAAAGCAGCCTGACATTCATCATTCCAACGTACTACCTGATCTTTCTCCAGCAGCTTGAAGATTGGTTCACAAGTAGCAGTTAGGTGCGAGATGAATCGGGCAATGTAATTCAGGCGTCCTAAAAAGCCTCTGACCTCTTTCTCTGTCTTAGGAACTGGCATCTCTTGAATGGCTTTAACCTTGGTAGGGTCCACTTGAATACCCTTATCACTTACAATGAAGCCTAACAACTTTCCAGATCTTACCCCGAAGGTGCACTTATTCGGGTTCAACCTCAGCTTGTACAACTTCAGGCGGTCAAACAATTTCTACAGATGATCAAGGTGTTCTTCCTCCGTTTGGGACCTTGCAATCATGTCGTCAACATATACTTCTATCTCATGATGGATCATGTCATGAAATAAAGCAACCATGGCACGTTGGTAGGTTGCCCCAGCATTTTTCAGTCCAAAAGGCATGACCTTGTAGCAGAAGGTGCCACACTGAGTAACAAAGGTAGTCTTTTCCATGTCTTCCGGAGCCATCTTGATCTGATTATACCCTGAAAAACCATCCATGAAAGAGAACACCTTATGCTGAGCAGTATTGTCAACAAGGACATCAATGTAAGGTAGAGGGAAGTCATCCTTGGGGCTGGCCCTATTCAAATCCCTGTAATCGACACACATTCTGACCTTTCCATCTTTCTTTGGTACCGGCACCACGTTAGCAACCCACTGAGGGTAAGAAGTCACTGCAAGAAACCCGGCATCAAACTGCTTCATAACCTCAGCTTTGATCTTCTCAGACATCTCTGGACGCATACGGCGGACCTTTTGCTTGACCGGAGGGCAGTCTTCCTTGGTAGGCAAGTGATGGACCACGATGTCGGTATCCAACCCGGGAAAGTCTTCGTAGGACCAGGCGAAGATCTCCACATAATCATGTAACATCTGAGTCAACCGTTGCTTCACGCTGAGCTCTAGGTTGGCACCAATCTTAACTTCCTTCCTGTCCGTCTCAGTACCCAGATTTATCGTTTCCACCGGCTCTTCGTGTGGTTGAATTGCCCTCTCTTCCTGGAGTAACAGTCTTGCAAGCTCGCCAGGCACTTCGCAATCATCTTCACCTTCGTCTTCGGCTAAGTTGATCGGATTTTCGAAGTCATAACTGGCAGTAGCAGAGTCGTTACCAGTGAGATCCAGAGTGGATTGAAACCTGTGTGAGTGAGTGTGTGTAAATACAGTTGTTTTGCAATATATAAAGAAAGGAAAGAAAGAAAAGGAGCATAAGATTTGAAATGCGAGAAAACGTCCAAGATCTTTATTCATGATATATGAAATGACAATTAATATACCCTCACAAATGAAGCCACGGTGCCCCGGGTAAGACACCGGGCCATAGAGTTTTAATTGTTTATTACAAATAACAAAACAAAGGAGTTTATTACTGCGTAACAAAAGTAACAGGAGTATGATCTTTAGCAATCCAATTGGTCAATCCACCATCAGTCGTCGGGTAGATCCAGCTATCGAACTCTGATTCTTCCACCTCATCTTCATCCCCAATGGCATTCACTCCTGGATTGGTAATGAGCACAGGAGGTCTTCTGGTCTTTGCCTTGCGTACAGCCTTCTGACCCTCTGCAGTAAAACCCAGTCCAAACTTGTCAGTTTTAGGTGTAAAATCAGGGAGCCTGCCCCAGTTAGCACATTCACCTTTCTTGATTACAGCCCGGGCATCCTTCAAGGAAGCCATCTTCAATGGAAAGTCCTCTTCAACCATTGTTTCTGCTGCTGCCAATGTTGGAGGTACCTCTTCAAAATGCTGAAAGGGGGTTTCAATAAACTCCCCGTCCATCTCAATATACCTGAAGGAATTCAAATGGCTCACCATATACTCCTCCTCTCCCTGCACAGTGACAATCTTCCCTCTGACGGGGTACTTGAGCTTCTGGTGTAGGGTAGAGGTCACTGCCCCAGCTTTGTGGATCCAAGGTCGACCCAGTAGACAAGAATACGATGGACGGATATCCATCACATATAAAGTAGAGTCGAATACTTGAGAACCCACCCGAATAGGAATGTCTACCTCTCCATGAACCATCCTCTTAGAACCGTCAAAGGCTCTGACAATGATGTTGCTAGGTTTCAGCTCCAGGCCCTCACAATCCAACCGGTCTAAGGCCTTTTTGGGTAGCACATTTAGGGAAGAACCAGTGTCCACCAACACGTGTGCAAGAGTAGTGCCCCTGCATTCAATAGAGACATGCAGGGCGTCATTGTGGTCCTTCCCCTTAGCAGTAAGGTCAGCGTCCGAGAAACCCAAACCATTGTCGGCTGTCAAATTGGCTACGCAATCAGTAAACTGGACTGCAGATGTCTCCTGTGGCACATGGGCCATCTTGAGGAATGAAATCATGGCCTTAGCATGGGCCTCTGAGCACAGCAGCAAGGAGAGCATGGAGATCTTGGAGGGGGTATGCCCCAGCTGTTCAACAACATTAAAGTCGCTCTTCTTGATTATCTTCAGAATTTCCTCCATCTCTTGTTGGGAGGCCTCAGCATTCACAGATTTTGGTGCCTCCATCCGGACAGGCTCATCTTCAATCCCTTTGCCCCGAGCATTAGATGACTCGGCAGCAGAGGAAGCAACTTGATCAGAAACGGGAACAGGTACACTTGCAGGTGTTATAGTGAGGGGTCTTCGAATAGCTGGTGGCGCAATGTCAGGCGAGAAGAGTCTGCCACTGCGGGTTACTTTGGCTGGACCAGTGATATTGCTGACGCTGGTACCAGTGTTGAACTCTTGCTTTATTCCATGTACATACACATCTGCCCCATAGTGCCATGGGACAGCCTTATCAGATTCATAGGGGAGAGGCCCCGGAACAGTAATCACAATGGGTGCGACAATCATGATTTTAACCGGCTTCCTTGGGAGAGCCTTGATCGGATTATTAAAAATGGTAACAACGGATACTTCTTCCACCGGAACAAACTGAACAGCATTCTTCTTGAAGAGAATCTCTTTGCTGTCCATCAGGCTTTGGATGCCCAACTTCAGCAAAGGACAACCAGAAAGGGAAACAACACAGAAAAGGCAACCTTCACTACAACCCGGAAATAAACCGGCCAGCAGTAGGTTCCTCTTAACAGTCATCAGAGGAGTAGCTACATCATTCACATAAACGACATACACATCTTCATCAACGGAATTCACTCCATGCTGGGGCATAGGAGCAGTCACCATATTTGGCCTCTCAGGCGCTTCAAATTGTATCTCTTTTGCATCAATAAGGTCTTGCACCTTATTCCTTAAGGCCCAACAGTCATCAGTGGAATGCCCCGGGCTATCGGAGTGATAAGCACAACGGGCATTTGGATTGTATTTGGGGGAGGCAGTATTCACAACCTTCGGGGCCTCTCTAACAGTCACCAAATTGGTGGATAGCAACTGCGGCAAGATATACGATAGGGTCATACTCAAACAGGTAAACTCTCTCCTGGGTCTTTCAGCCCTTTGTGGATTGGTTTGCCGAGGAGCGGCAGCAGGCTTTGCAATCATCACCGCGTTGACAGATTGGCGGCGCTCTGGTTTCTCTTGTCTTCTAGACCCATATACTGCACTGGCCTTCTTCTTAAAGGGTTTCTTCTCAGAACTTGCAGATGCACCCTTCTGTATTTTACCAGACTTCATTCCAGCCTCTATCCTCTCTCCAGTCAGAATAAGATCAGTAAACCCTACAGACGAATTACCGATAAGATGATTGAAAAACGGCCCTGAGAGGGTCCCCAAGAACATATCCACCAACTCACGGTCAGTCAACGGAGGCTGCACCCTGCCAGCCAAATCCCTCCACTTCTGTGCATACTCTTTAAAACCTTCGCTTGATCCTAGCGACATACCCTAGAGTTGGGTATGTGTAGGAGCAAGGTCGGCATTATATTGATACTGCCTATAAAAAGCAGTAGCCAACTCCTCCCAGTTACGAACTTTGGTCCCATCCAGCTGATAGAACCATTCGAGATGAGTCCCTGAAAGACTCTCCTGGAAGAAGTGGATCCACAAGTTCTTGTCCACTGAGTACGGTTGAATCTTCCGCACATAAGATCTGAGGTGTAGCTTGGGACAAGACGCCCCGTCATACTTGGTGAAAGATGGTGCCTTAAACTTGTGAGGAATAATCACACCAGTAGACAAACCCAAGTCTCCGAAATCCAGCCCAGGCACTTGTTGGATCTCCATTGCATTCAGTCTGTCCTCCAACTTCTTATACCGGTCTTCAGCAGGAGGATACTGTTCCTCATTAAAGTCAGTCTCGTTGTCAGAGACTACTGGACTTGAAGCCTTTCCCCCCTGGGGACTGCCTTTGCCTACAGAAGAACCAGCCTCTTCATTCTGCAGAGTGTTGCCAAACCTTCGGCCCGAGTTGAAAAAAATAGTTCTCTTCTTCTTCTTCTTCTCCTTCTTCAGGAGTAGAGCCTTCAGCTCTTCTTGGCCTTGATCCAAACCCATGATCAGCTCCTGAAATTGCGCGTTCTGCGCCTGAAGGGCTTTGATATACATCTCGGTTGATGATGAGTCAGGGTTCATGATGTTGAAATAAACAGCGAAGAACAGTAAGCAACCTGAAAAGAAGAAAACCTGCTATGCACATGATGAATGATATGTGTTTATGCAATGCAATCAAGGGTTCGAAAGTTCAAATTTGTTGTAGACAAGAAGGAACACACATTATCATTAAGGAAATAATTGTTCAGTACATCAAAGCCTCATGGGCACACATTACAAAAGCAAATCAATCCCAAAAGACACTACGCATCCTCTTTGGAGCTATGTAGGTGTTGAGATTCCTCTCCTCATGCAATAGGCGGGTGAGCTCCAAGACCTTCTTTTCACTAGCATGTAGACTGGTCTCAAGAGAATTCCGTTCTTCCTTAAGCTGGATCCAGCTCTTCTGCATCTCTTCCCAGGACGTGGGCATGTCAGGATGTTGAATGGTGTAGGACACCTCTCCTTCCAAGACTGGCTCTTTGATCACAGGGAGCACATGGGGATAAGGCATTATTAACTTCTGGGAGCGGGCTCGTACCCACTTGAGATAAGGTTCCAATGGGATGGAATTCTTGTGCCCCAGTGTCTTGCTGTCTATCTTACTGGGCATCCTCCAAGCTCTGATAAATCTCTGGCGAAGTCCTTGTGCATCGTTGTCGAAGTCAAAAACTATGTCAGGAATTAACATGTCATGAGGGCCATCCCTCCGGGAATAACCAAACTGTCCCCAAGCCAGGCATGGGTTGTAAGTAATACCTCCTATGATTCCAAGTAAAGGAACATTAGGGTACTCCCCGCAACGATCAATGATAGTGACATCCTCTCTGGACCGAGGGCACCAATGTATATCTTCATGTGTAAGAGTCATCAACCGTTATGACCATCTCAAACCCCGCTCGTTCTTCAAAACTGATTGTGGAAGGTGCGAAATAAACCACTTTCCCAGGAGAGGGGTGCAACACATAAGGACACCTCTTTTTCTCATGGTTCGAGTGTAACATGAATGAAGGATGTCCCCCAGCAACATAGGTATAGGATTCCTGGACATAAAGATCTGGACAGCACTGATATCTATAAGCTGATCTGGGTTAGGGAACAACACCAAACCATAGACAAGGAGGGCCACAACTTCTTCAAAAGCTTGTAAGTCAAGGGAGTTCCAACATTCCTGGGCCTTTTCAAACAGAAACCTGGCTAAGAACCCTTTGATGCCACTTCTAACCTCCCAATGTCCCTTGAGGTCAGATGATTGTAGGTGTAAGGCTTTAGCAATCTCTTCAAGCTTGGGTTCCTTTTCCGTACCGTTGTAGGGTAGTTGATCAAGGATAGGGATCTTCAGAAGCCGGGAGAACTCTTCCAATGTAGGTACCAGCTGATAATCCAGGAAAGTGAAACAGTGATGCAGAGGGTCAAAGAACTGGAACAGGACCTTTATCATATCTTCCTCAATGTTGGTATTGACCAAGCTGATGAGTCTTCCATGTCTTTCACTGAATGAAGAGCTCTCGGGAATCCTGGATATAAGCTCCTTAAGCTGAGGAGGGATCCTTACAAGGCTGATTTGAATTGTCTTTCTGCGAACATTTTCCATGTCCTACAAAACAAGAACAAAGATGAAGATTCGAACCCCTGAAATGGTTAGTCAATGCATATGATGCTGGATGATGTCATGATGCTATGATTAAACACACCACAAATATTTACAAAGGCAAACATGTAAGGCACACAAGTCACACAAGACAAGCCCTTAGAGTTTAGGCCAGCATGGGGTCTAGGTATTACCCTTTTTGAAGTTGGTGGGCTCAACCTGTCCTATTAGAAGTAACCGGGTTCTAAGGGTCCCAATATCACTGGATTGCTTTCATTGTTCATCGTTTCGATTTAGCCACTGAACTGGCGACCGAAATATTCCAGGAAAGCAACCCTCAATTGAGTGTAGTATCGAGTATCAACCAACCTCGGACTGCACCAAAGTCAGTTATCTCACTACCCTAAAGAGGCCAAGATAGTTCAATTAAGGTTCCTAAGGTCAGTTGATGCTTCATGACACCACGCGGAGGCCCCGTACTCTCCTTGACTGAACTCAAGGGTTACCGGTACACACCAAAGTGCCACATCAATGTAGCAGGCTGTTTCAACCATGTCGGTATACCCCGCACAGTTCCCTCACAACCTTATTGCTACTTTCTAAGAAGGTATTCCCCAGATCCGGGTTAGGATCTATAGAACTCCCATGCAACCCACAATTTTAAAGCAAACAAGTCAATACAATTGAAAACACAGTTATGAACTATCCTAAGGTACACCTCCCTTTATAAATATCCCCAGCAGAGTCACCAGTTCTGTGATCGGTGGATCTGGAACTGACTGTTTAACGCTGGTTCGCGAAATGTCGCGGAAGCAAGAGTCGCCACCGTCTTTTATTTTCTCCAAATGGAAAGGACAAAAGCACAGAAAAATTCCTTATAGAGATTGCTCTCGGTTCGGGAGGTAGATTTATAGAAAGGGAAGGTGTTAGCACCCTTTCTATCCATGGTTATCCATGGGCTCTTAGATACTTGCTCATTGTGTTTTCAAAATGGTTTGTTTGCTTTTCAACTGTGGGTTTAAAAAGTTTCTTTGGAAATTTCAGTTCGACTCTTGTATCAGTCCTCAAGAGTGTTTGAAAAGTTGTTTTGAAATCTTTTGCAAAGTGTCGGTGTGAAAAGGTTTTTTTTTTTTTAGAAGAGAGCAAGTATCCATGAGTCGTCTACCTACCCTAAGGAATTCGTCTGTGTAAATGTCCTTGAAGTAGTGCTATCCCACCATTGAGGGGTAGGTAGCACCACCGTTGGAGGTGTTCGGGTCAATTCGAGGGTTCGGGACAGTGTGGTCACCAGAGCAATAGGAAGACACCTTAGAAGCTACCCTCATGCCATGTTCATGGACATGAGGACTTACTAAAACATCCTCTACTCGACGACCACTTTTCGAGGGGCGAGGCAATAGTGAGACGTACCCTAGGGGTGGTGTGTGATTTGTGTGTCGTTTTCAGTTTATATTTGTCTTGTTCATGCATTGGTGATCTACGCTTTGTTTTTATTTTTTGGCATTCATTCTTTCATGCAAATTATTAACAGTTAAAAGATGCGAGAAGGTAAAAGTCCTACGCTATTACAAAGGCGCGGGTCTACATCGCCAAATTAATCCAAGACCCGATTTGAATAAAATAAAAAATGCAGAAAAATAAATATCCTAATTAATCTATTACAAGGCTTTGGAGTAATTACATGAAATTTACAAAAAAAAAAGAAACAAAATAAGCGCGCGAAACGGAATTATAATCGAAAAAGAGGGCGTTGGACCCTTTTAAAGAAATTGAATTGAAATTAATAAATTAATTAAGTTTAAATAAAAAGAAAGAACTTTTTTTGGAGTTTTTGTATTTATGAAATTAAAGAAAATTAAATGGAATTAAAACCCTAATTCTAACTATTTTAATTTGTTAAAAAAAAAGTTTAAGTTGTAACCTAATTTTAACCTAATTATTTAATTACCAATTTATTTACAAAAAATGATTAATTATTAATAATAATAAGAAGAAATTTTAATTTATTGAAAAAAGGAATAAAAAAGCTAGAAACCCTAATTTTTATGTTTCTTAATTTATTAAGAAAACATTAAAATTAAACCTAATATTAAAACTAAATTAGTTAACAAAATTTATTTACAAAATAACATTAAATAAAATATATTTTTATTTTTGTCTTTTCTGATTTTTTTGGTATTTTTTATGTTAAAGAAAAAATTAATTTAAAGAATTAAAATAAAACAAATAATGTAATTAAAATGAATAAGAGAAAAAAATAAAAAGAGAGAAGAATGCAAACATGGGGGGTTTGTTGTCCCAAATTGGAGGTTTGTTCCAGTAATGAGGCCCATTAGAAACTTGGCCTTTTTTGACTTTTCATGGATGTGCGTGGCTCTGTTGACCAATGCATATGGTGTTCTTCAGATCATGGCCATTGGATTGATCTTCTGAGACGCGTGGCAAGCTCCAGCGTTGGATGCATGGTAGAATTTTGGGCGTGTACTGCATAGAATCACCTTAAAACAAAATACATTGAGAAATATGGGGGACCTGGGAATCGAACCCAGGTCCCAATGCTTGTGTGGCAACGCAGCCACCAACAGGCCAAGTGTGTTACTTTGTTTATTTGATGAGCGATGATCAATAAAAGAGAAAAAACACGCGTTAGTGGAATAATAAAAAAAGGCGCCAATGTTTGAATCAGCCAACCATCAACTAACAACTCATCTTCTTCTTCGTTCGTTTACTTTGGCCTGGAAAAAAAAGAAAGGATAGCGGGGGTTTTAAACCCCCACTAAATGAAGAACATGAAAATAGCGATTAGCGTATGGTTGCTCATAAATTGAGCGCGAGGTGTGAGTTATCATCGTTGGGATGTCATGAATCCATTGGTGTTGGTTTGAAGGTCTGATTTTACCCTATGTGCAAAGCCCCAAAATTAGAACTCTGAAACCCTAAGCATCTTCCATGGCGTTTTTTGATACGGGGCCTCACAACTCAATTAAGTTATGTCATTAGCTTCAGGAGACGCACATTAGTATAAATCAACATCAAAAACACATGAAAAATGCATGGAATTCAAGATACGATTATGAGTATTTTCATGAAATGTGCAACATGGTTCTACCAGTTCTTTGCGTGCAGAGGTCTGATTTTGATTGGAGAAGATTCCTGGATGTGTCAGGAGTGCAATGGAATAGTTGTTTTGCTTTGAAACACCTTGAAACTAGGAAAACAGTTTTGAGTTTTTTGACCAAAAATGCAAAGTGTGTCTATGGTCTGAGGCGCAGCTTGAAGGTTGTTTGCATTAGGGTTATCATGTGTACATATATGTGAATGTTTTAGGTCAACAAAACAAGTCCAATATCCATGGAATCAATGCTTTTGATTTTTGTGATTTTGCATAATCTTTTTCAATCTTTTTATCATGAAACCTAGCCAATTTGCATGGAATCTTTCTCCTTTGGGCATGCACGAAATCCTTAGGCCTTGATGAGATATTATACTGCACAAAAAGATTTGAAAACCTTATTTTAGTATTTTTCTTGTAATTAATTTTGATTAAATGAATTAAATAGATTAAATATTCAATTAATTAATTAAAAATAATAAAATAACTCCCCTTTGGGTCAATGGGTCGTGCATAGCTTTTGGATGATGATTCTTGGAAGAATTTGTGGCCCATTAGCAATTTTGAGGCATTTGAAGCAAAGTTGACTTTTCAAAATTCCCAAAAATTTCCCAACTTCCATAAGGCATATCTTACTCAATTTTTAAGCTTTGATCATGTTCATGGACATTTTGGAAAGGTCTTGAAGTCCTATAACCAATGCATTTGGTCCCATGTCATTTTGATTTACCAATCTCAAGTTATGGTCTTTGACTTAAAGTCCCTTTTTGTTGACTTTTGAAAATGACCTATAATGTTGAAATTGATAACTTTTTGTGAGAGCATTTCTTGGACTTGAAGTGTGAAGAGGAGTTGTAGGAAATGTATTTCTCTTCAAAATGAGCTTTGGATGGAATTTTTCTGATAAACCATGTGGAAGTTATGCCTTGGTCAAGTTACAGTTGAGTTTTTCAACTGTCCAAATATGGAAACTTTTGCATCTTGAGACTTTTTGAGCCATGCCTTGAGAATCATGATCAAGAATTGATCAAATGATGTTTGTGGCTTCAAAATAAGATGTTGACCAAAAATTTGGACTTTTGACTGTCAAATGACCATTTTGCCCCTACAGTTGACTGTTGAGCAATTAGGGTTTTTGACTGTGCAATTTTGTGCTGTAAGTCTTGAAACTTAGCATATGGATGCTTGACAATGTTTATGGGCATGTGGGACTTTATTGGACCCTTGGAAACTTCAATTTCTTTGTCAGAACCAAAACCCTAATTTTTGACTGTTAGGAGGCCCTTGAACTGTGCAACCCTTGGGGAGATTTTGAAGCATGCTCTTTGCAAATCTTGAAGAATATGGGAGGGCAAATTTTGGGGTACAACAGGTTGGAACTAAAGCCAAGTAACATTGTTGTCCGGGCCTTTGATGGGTCTAAAAGGATGGTACATGGTGAGGTTGATATTCCAATCAGGGTTGGTTCTCAGGTCTTTGAGTCTACATTCTATGTGATGGACATTCAGCCGTCCTATTCTTGTTTGTTGGGTCGTCCATGGATTCACATGGCTGGAGCTTACATCAGAAGCTGAAATACCCGGTCAGAGGGAAGATTACAGTGCAGGGGGAGGAGGAATACATGGTCAGCCACCTCAACTCATTCCGGTACATAAAAATGGATGGGGAGTTCATTGAGACCCCCTTTCAACACTTTGAAGAGGTTCCTCAAACATTGGCATCAGCTGAAACTGTGGTTGAAGATTCTCCTTTGAAGATGGCTTCCTTAAAGGATGCCCGGGCTGTTATTGAGAAGGGTGAGTGCGTAAACTGGGGCCGACTTCCTGATTTCACTCAGAAGACTGACAAGTTTGGTTTGGGTTTCACTGCAGAAGCTCAGAGGGCTGTTCGTAGGGCAAGGATTGGAAGACCTCCTGTGTTCATCAGCAACTCGGGAGTAAATGCCATTGAAGAGGACGTGGAGGAATCTGAATTCGACAGTTGGATCTACCCTACGACCAACGGTGGACTAAGCAACTGGACGGCAAAAGACATTGTCCCTATTACTTTTGTGACTCAGTAATGAACTCCTTTATTTTGAATTCGTAACAGACAATAATTTGAAACTTTATGGCCCGGTGTCTTACCCGGGGCACCGTGGCTTCATTTGTGAGGGCTTTTGTGTGTCATTTTCATATATCATTAATAAAAGCATTGGACGTTTTTTGCATTTCAAATCTTGCGCTCCTTGTCTTTCTTTATTATATATTGCAAAACAAATATTTACACACACTCACATATACAGGTCCTAATCCACTCTGGATCTCAATGGTAACGACTCTGCTACTGCCAGTTATGACTTCGAAAATCCGATCAACTTAGCCGAAGACGAAGGTGAAGATGATTGCGAAATGCCTGGTGAGCTTGCAAGACTGTTACTTCAGGAAGAGAGGGCCATTCATCCACATGAAGAGCCCGTGGAAACGGTAAATCTGGGTACTGAGACAGACAGAAAGGAAGTCAAGATTGGTGCCAATCTAGAGTCTAGTGTGAAACAACGGTTGATTCAGATGCTGCATGACTATGTGGAAATCTTTGCCTGGTCTTACGAAGACATGCCTGGGTTGGATACCGACATTGTGGTTCATCACCTACCTACCAAGGAAGAATGCCCTCTGGTAAAACAGAAGGTCCGCCGTATGCGTCCAGAGATGTCCGAGAAAATCAAAGCGGAGGTTATGAAACAATTTGACGCCGGTTTTCTAGCAGTGACTTCTTACCCTCAGTGGGTTGCCAACGTGGTTCCAGTGCCGAAGAAATATGGTAAGGTTCGAATGTGTGTTGACTACAGGGATTTGAACAGGGCGAGCCCTAAGGATGACTTCCCTCTGCCTCACATCGATGTTCTGGTTGATAACACTGCTCAGCATAAGGTATTCTCCTTCATGGACGGTTTCTCCGGTTATAATCAAATCAAGATGGCCCCCGAAGACATGGAGAAGACCACCTTTGTTACTCATTGGGGCACCTTTTGCTACAAGGTCATGCCTTTTGGGTTGAAAAATGCTGGGGCAACATACCAATGTGCCATGGTTGCTTTGTTTCATGACATGATCCATCATGAGATTGAAGTATACGTCGACGATATGATTGCAAGGTCCGAAACTGAGGAGGAACACCTCGACCATCTACAAAAGTTGTTTGACCGATTGAAGTTGTACAAGCTGAGACTAAACCCGAACAAGTGCACCTTCGGGGTGAGATTTGGAAAACTGCTAGGTTTCGTCGTGAGCGACAAAGGTATTCAAGTGGACCCTGCCAAAGTGAAAGCCATACAAGAGATGCCCGTTCCCAAGACATAGAAAGAAGTCAGAGGCTTTCTAGGACGGCTGAACTACATTGCCCGATTCATCTCGCACCTAACTGCTACCTGTGAGCCAATCTTCAAGCTACTGAAGAAAGATCAAGTAGTATGTTGGAATGATGAATGTCAGGCCGCTTTCGAAAGAATCAAAGAGTATCTCCAAGAACCACCCATTCTTATGCCACCGGTTGAAGGGAGACCTCTAATCCTATACTTGACAGTACTTGACAGTTCAATGGGGTGTGTGCTGGGGCAGCATGACGAGTCTGGCCGAAAAGAGCACGCTATTTATTACCTTAGTAAAAAGTTTACCGACTGTGAGATCCGATACTCACTGCTCGAGAAAACTTGTTGCGCTTTGGTATGGGCTGCTCGCTGGCTAAGATAGTATATGTTGACTCACACTACTCTGTTGATTTCAAAAATGGATCCAATCAAGTACATCTTCGAAAAGCCTGCCTTGTCTGGAAGAATAGCAAGATGGCAGATGATCTTGACAGAATATGACATCCAGTACACGACTCAGAAAGCAATCAAGGGAAGTGTATTGGCAGACCATTTGGCACACCAGGCAGTGGATGATTACCAGTCTATGAACTTTGAATTTCTAGACGAGAATATCATGGTAGTGACTGATTGTGAAGTACCTGGACCGGATGAAGGACCTGAGAAAGGATCCCGATGGTCTATGCACTTTGATGGAGCCTCAAACGCTTTGGGTAATGGCATTGGCACTATGATCATATCTCCAAAAGGCTCTCATACTCCACTTACCGCCCGGCTATGTTTCAACTGCACCAACAACACGGCAGAGTATGAAGCATGCATCATGGGTCTTCGAGCTGCAATTGACCTAAGGATCAAGTTTCTGAGTATCTTCGGAGATTCTGCTCTCGTGATCAGTCAGATCAAAGGCGAGTGGGATACGAAACACCCAAATCTTATTCCTTACATGGAGTATGTATTGACGTTGCTTCCCCATTTCGAGGAGATAACCTTTGAACACTTCCCAAGAGAGGAGAATAAGTTGGCGGACGCGTTAGCTACGATGTCTTCTATGTTCAAAGTCAAATGGGACAACGAGGCTCCCCGAATCATTATTTGGAAGCCGACTGTTACCAACATTCTCGGACATGTCACAAATGCCAAATCTATGCTGATAAGGTGCACATTCCTCCAGTTCCTTTGAACATCTTGACAGCACCTTGGCCTTTTGCAATGTGGGGAATTGATATGATCGGCGAGATCAGACCTACAGCATCCAACGGGCATCGCTTCATCCTGGTAGCGATTGATTACTTTACGAAATGGGTCGAAGCAGCTTCTTTTGCTACCGTAACCAAGAACGTAGTGGCACGGTTCATTCGGCACAACCTGATCTGTCGATACGGTGTACCAGAGAGGATCATTATGGAAAATGGTACCAATCTTAACAACAAGATGATCATTGAGCTCTGCGAGCAATTCAAGATACAGCACCACAACTCTTCTCCTTACCGGCCGAAGATGAATGGGGCTGTTGAGGCAGCTAATAAAAACATTAAGAAAATTGTGCAGAAAATGACAGTGACCTACAAAGATTGGCACGAGATGTTATCGTTTGCTCTTCATGGGTACCGTACCTCAGCACGGACGTCAACAGGGGCAACACCCTTTTCCTTGGTATACGGCATGGAGGCAGTCCTGCCCGTTGAAGTCCAGATACCTGCCCGTTGAAAAGAGACTCACTGCTATTTGTCATGGTCAGACATACCAAAAACGGATGATCAAGGCATTTAACAAGAAAGTCAGACGACAAGAGTATCAAGTCAGAGACCTGGTAATCAAGCGCATCATTCTACCTCAAGGTGATCCCAGGGGCAAATGGACCCCTACGTACGAAGGGCCATTTGTGGTTAAGAACATCTTCTCAGGAGGAGCAATGATATTAACCACCATGGATGGTGACGACCTTCCTCACCCCGCCAATGCAGACATAGTAAGAAGATATTACGCATGATTAAAGACCTGCTAGGTTGACTGGCCTAGGCAAAAATAAGGGCTTCCCGGCGAACCAAAAGGGTTCGGGCAAAAATAAGGGATGAAAATAATAAAAAAATATGTACACCCGGCAAGTCGAAAACCTGAAAAGGCGGCTTGGGCAAAAATGGGTATCCCGGTGGACTGAAAACCCGAAAGGGCGGTCCAGGCAAAAGTTAGGGATAAGCGTAATACTATGTCTCATTGGATCACCCTGCATCCAGACTTCGGTATCGACCATCAGGCTCGGATGGCACCAATCAATCAGATTCCTCTTCAACTAAGCAGCAAAGTGATGAGACGCTTGAAGACATAAAGGCGATAGCAGAGTTGGAACCCAGCGGGATTTTTCACATATCTGTTTTGTTTTCCTTTTCACAAATTGTA
Source organism: Vicia faba (assembly GCA_948472305.1). Lineage (NCBI taxonomy): Eukaryota > Viridiplantae > Streptophyta > Magnoliopsida > Fabales > Fabaceae > Vicia > Vicia faba. The sequence continues at coordinate 99,391 of CATIWC010002435.1, forward strand.
TAAACTCTATTTTGTTCGGCGGCGTTCTCTTACTAGGACATCAGCCTCTTGTACAAAAACGCCTATTTACAGGCAAATTTCAAAATCAATACAAGCTCACTTTTTCAGACAAATTGCCAATTGTTTTTCCTTTATCTGTTTTGTTTTGCAAAGAACGTCCAATGTTCATTTTTGATATATGCATTTGACATTAAACTGCTATTCATAAATATTTGCATACGAAACAAAGGACTAATTACGGGTGATATCAGAAGTAGGGGCAATAAGAATTGTCTAAGCGATCTAGTTGCTCTGTCCACCAAGGTACCAAGGTAAGTTCAGCTGCAGAATATGACCAAGATACCTTCACTCCTCGCAGAGTAAGACAAGAATCAACAATACTCTCCCCAAACAGAGTTGGTCTCCCATCAGCCCTAAAAAGGCACAGTATCCCCAGCAAGTCGGTAATACTCTCCCCCGAGCAGAGTTGGTCTACCATCAGTCCTGAAAAAGTTGGGTATCCCTAGAAGATCTTAATATTCCCTAGCAGCGTATACAAATATTCCTCAACAAGCATCCCCGACAGTCTTAATATTCCTCAACGAAATATAAGATTGTTCCCCGGCGGAATCCAGATACCCTCAGTGGAACCATTTCCCGGCGCAGTCTGAAAAAGCTTCCCCGCCAGAGTTGAATCATCTTCCCCAGTAGATTCTGGAAGCTTATGCCCTGTAGAGTACAAATCTCTCCCCAGCCATATTCAGGAGGTTATCCCCCACCAGAGTCTAACTGGGTTATCCTCAACAAATTGCAACGGAAAGATCGTCCTCAGCGAAGTTTTTCCTATCCCCAGCGGAGTTCATCAAATCCTCAACAGAGCTTATCAACGGAGTCCCCAGCGGAGTTATCGTTAAAATCTCAGCGAAGTACATCTCTTCCCACAAAGTATTTCCCCGCAGAATAATCTCTTCACCAGGTTTATTCCCCAACGGAGTCATCTTCTTCTACAGGTTTACTCGTGCAATCATCTTCGTTCATCATCCCCAACGGAAACGAAGAACTCTACTCTTCAACATCAACCCAGGATTTAACAAACTCCCGGCATTCGTCAAGGATTTATTTTCCCAGACGAAAGTACATTCATAAGACATTTCATATTTCATGCATGACAAAGTGCATACGACACGATCTCATTTTGAGAACATCATGCATTTCATACATCATGACATTGCATACAACTAATGCTTTGCCTTTTCAGGAAAAGGTCAATCAAAAGATGATTACCATCAACTTTTGCAGTTCCAGATCAACACCTGTAACTAGCCAGGAAATATCTGTGGACGACTGATTGTAGATCTATACCTGAAACCAGACAGGAAAGTATCTACATGAAGAGATTGAAGATCAATACCTGTAACAAGCCAGGAAGACTATCTTTCTTTCTCAAATCAGAGATTAATACCTGAAACCAGCCAGGAAAGCTATCTCGACCAACCTTCTTAAAGTTCCAGATCAACACCTGTAACTAGCCAGGAAATATCTGTGGACGACTGATTATAGGTTAACACCTGAAACCGGACAGGAAAACCACCTATATGAACTGATTATAGATCTGTACCTGAAACCAGACAGGAAAGTTATCTACATTGAAGAGATTGAAGATTAATACCTGAAACCAGACAGGAAAACTATCTTTCTTTCTCAAGTCAGAGATTAATACCTGAAACCAGACAGGAAAACTATCTCATCGGCCAGCCTTCTTAAGTTCCAGATCAACACCTGTAACTAGCCAGGAAATATCTATGGACGACGGATTGTAGATTAATACCTGAAACCAGACAGGACAACTATCTACTTGACCATCATGAAGCAACCCTACACCGGTTCCTTCTCTTTCAGATGTAGTTTTACACGGACTCATCATCAGGCAACCCTACACAGGTTCCTTCTTTCAACCTACCAAGTTACAATTCAACGAACAATCTCCAGATGGCATCTGTAAGCCCATCCCCCGACAAGACTCTGTCACATTTCCAGATGGCATCTTTAAGCCCATCTCCACTCCTATCCATCATCTCTCCAAATGGCATCTGTAAGCCCATTTCCGACATCACATTGCTGATACTGCACCATGCGAGTGCAAATTTCTGGGCACTTTAGTGTTCAATCATCTTCCACCTTCGGATCACGAAAGGCACGCAAGTCAATCTACATCCTCAGGTCTAAGAAGATTGAACAGGGGCAACTGTTGTACCCCAAAATTTTCCCTCCCATATTCCTCAAGGTTTGTCAAGAATGATCCTCAAATTGCTCAAGATTGTTTAAGGGTTAGACAGTCAAACCATCTCCTAAGACAGCTGAAATTAGGGTTTTGTTTCTTTCAAGGAATTTGAGGTTTTAAATGGTTCAATAAAGTCTCATAGGTCCATATACATTCTCAAGCACCTACATGCCAAGTTTCAAGACTCACAGTGCCAATTTGCACAGTCAAAAGCTCCATTTGATCCACAGTCAATTGCAAGGGTAAAATGGTCATTTTGCAGTCAAAAGTCAGAATTTTTGGTCAACATCTTATTTTGAGTCCACAATCATAATTTGATCAAGTCTTGATCATGATTTCACAAGAATAGCTCAAAAATCATCAAGATGCAAAAAGTTACTATTTTTGGACAGTAGAAAAGTCAACTGTATCTTGACCAGGGCATAACTTTTTCATGGTTTATCAGAAAAATCCCATCCAATACTCATTTTGAAGGGGATGTAATTTCCTACAAACCATATTCACACTCCAAGTCCTAGAGATGCTCTCACAAGAAGTTATCAATTTCTACATTATAGGTCAATTTCAAAAGTCAACAAAAATGCACTTTAAGTCAAAGGCCATAACTTGAGATTGGTAAATCCAAATGACATGGGACCAAAGGCATTGGTTAGAGGACTTCAAGACCTTTCCAAAATGTCAAAGAACATGGTCATATGATCAAAATTGAGCAAGATATGCATTGGAGAAGTTGGGAAATTTTTGTGAATTTGCAAAAGTCAACTTTGCTCAAAACACCTTATTTTTGCTAATGGGCCTCAAATCTATTCTTGAAGCTTCATCCATGGCCTATGCACGACCCATCAAGCTTAATTGAATTTATTTTCTTATTTTTATTAATTAATTGGATTTTTAATTAATATTAATTCATTTAATTAATTTAAATTGTAGGAAAATACAAGATTTGATTTTTTCAATCTTTTGGTGAAGCAAATATGACCTAAAAAGGCTGGCAATTTGGTGCACCAAGTCAAAGATGCAAAATCTCCAAAATTGGCAACTTTATTCAATCGTGAAAATGCAAAAAGATTTGATTTTCAATCAAATATTCAATCATCAATTCAATGGATTTTTGCTCAAGATTTTTGACCTAATTCTATTCTTCTATATATATGCAAACTAACCCTAATCAGAACACGTGAGAAAGCTGCAGAAAAGAGGCCATAACATATTGGAAAAATTCAAGAAAAGTTGAAACTGACTTTTGCATTCTAGGGCAATTTAAAGACTTTTGTTGATTCTAATACACTGCAGGAGGTTCCCAGGACGTGTTACAATCAAATTCCAGCTTCAAAGCTCAAGAAATTGCTGAGAACAGAACCACGGTTTGCCACTTTTTTTCCAGAATCGTAACTCCTAATTCATGCACATATAACATGATTTCTTGTTTGTTTTGCATTGCTAGAACTCATATGAAGCTAATGAAATAAGTTAATTGAATTATAATGCACAGAATCCAAAGATGCCATGAACAAGTTTTTGGGTTCATAAGCTTTGAAATTGGAGATTCCTAAACCAAGAAAAATTAAGACTCATAAAACCCATGACTGAATTCGTTGAGCCAAGACGAACAAGAAGGAACCCTCGCGAAATATTTCTGTAAACCATAGCTCTAATCACTATTTTTCCTCATGGCATATTGCGGGGGTTAAAAACCCCCGCTATCTAATGTTTATTTTGCAGGTACAGCGAGGAAGATGATGAGGTGTTGATTCATGGTTGGTTGGTTTGAAAATACGCGCGTTTTGTTTTGTTTTCAGGCACATGTATTTGTTTGTTAATATAATAATTGAGCTTTATCTTACTAATGACTAAAGCGTGATGGTGGAGTGGTTAGCGTGCTGGCTTGGAAACGTTGGGACCTGGGTTCGAATCCCAGGTCCCCCAAAATCCTTGTTATTGTTTTCTTTCACATAATTACGTGCAGGTTTTAGGATGTGGTCTACCATATACCTCAAATACCCAGGCGCCATGTGGCTTCAGGCATAAATCTAATGGTCCCAGATGGAAGGATCATCATACTCCCAGTCAACACATGCATGGACAATCACCAAAGTCAAAGAGGCTTGCAACTTAGCGGGCCTGAGAATTGCCAAAGAAACCTCCTAATTGGGCCAGTACCACCCCTGGTTTATTCTTTCTTGTTTTTATATTTTCCATTTAATTATTTTTACTATTAATTATCATTATTATTATTATTACTTAATTAACTCAATTAATTTTTTTCATAATAAATCCAGAAAACATAAAAAATAATAATATTTTTATTTATTAAATTTAATTAGTTATTTTTGTAAATAAATACTAACATAAATTAATTTAGTTAATTAGGTTAATTTTAACTTTTTTTCACAATAAATAAAATCAATGTAGAATTAGGGTTTTGACAATTTTAATCCTTTTATTTTTAGTTTCTTTTTTTAAAAACATTAAAAAACTCAAAAGTATTTCTTTTTATTTATTAATTAATTAGGTTTAATTTAATTTAATTCATAAACCACCAAAAACTTCTTTCTTTCTCAAAAAGGGTCAAAACCCTAAGGACTTCTCCGATTCAATTTTTATTCGCGCATATTAATTTTGATCATTATTATGTAATTGCTCCGAGGATGTAATAGCTTTAATTAGGACCTTTTTTACCGCTTTCTTTAATTTCCCGCATTTACTTTTTCAAGGGTTTGCTTTTGGCGATGTAAATACCCGACGCCTTATAATAGCGTAGATTTACTTTCCGCAAATATTTAAACTGTTAGATGTATGTTAACTAGGCTATGCATGACAAGACTTCTCTTAAAATAAAATCAACCCGTAGCTCACCATAACATTTGCAAAGATAACTTAACTGAATCCTGACACACTTGCACATGCCACTCCTAGGGTACGCCTCACTTGGTTGCCTCGACGTGGTCATTGAGTATAGGGTGCTTTAGAGGTCGCCCTCCTGTCTAAAGATCAAAGTTGCCTCGAAATGGTTGCCTTGGATAAAATGATCTAAGACATTAGGGTTACCGCTAAGGCGTCCTACTATTGCTTTGGTGACCACATGTCCCTATAATCGAATTGACCCTTAAACTCCAACGACGGTGCTACCTACTTCTCAATAGTGGGATAGTACTGTCTAAAGGACATTTACACAGCTTAATTTCTTTTGAGTAGGTAGAGGTTCTTAGATACTTGCTCTTTCAAAACAAAAAATACTTTTCGCACCTACACTTTTCTGACAAAAGTTTTCAAACAAACACTTCATACACTCTTGAGGACAGATACAAGAGTTAAATCGAAGTTTATAAACAAAAATTTTCAAAACCCACAAACACAAGAAAAGCAAAACATTTTGAAAACATAGTGAGCAAGTACCTAAGAGCCCGTGGATAACCACAGATAGAAATGGTGCTAACACCTTCCCTTTCTATAATCTACCTCCCGAATCGAGAAACATCTCGAAAAGGAATTTTGCTGTGCTTTTGTCCTTTCCTTGTTGGAGAAAATAAAAGACGGTGGCGACTCTTGCTTACCGCGACATTTCGCGAACCAGCATTTCAAAACAGTCAGTTCTATTTCCACCGATCACACTTGGAATGGACTAAAAACGGATGCACACAAGGGTTTCAGTTTGCCCTAGTTTTGAGAAATTTTAAATATTTTAGGGCTTGTTCTAGAGACAACTTTTTGTCCTCCTTGGTGTCTGAAAATGTTATGCATATATAGAGCAGTGATTTAGGTCAAATGGTGGGCTTGGACATCTCAGGAAATCATATCTTTAATTTTGTTTGAAAATAAGTTAAAATCATCCAAAACCAATGTAAACTTGTTTCAAATAAGGCCACACATTTTCTTTAGCTTCAAGGTAGGTTTTTGGGCCTCCAACATGATTAAAACCAAAGTCCACATGCCTTGTATCAACATCTTGATAATTTATTTGATTTATTTGAAAAATATTTGAATAAAATTAAAATAAATAAAATAAAAAATCAATGTCATGCATGGATTGACTTAGAGGTCCAATATGAAGTCATGAACACGTTTAAACCTGAAAACTTAGGCCCATTAGCCCAAAAATTCTAATTTGCTCAATTTGGACTTCGTGCATTTTCTCAAAATTTCTCAACTTGCACCAATAATAACTCTCTCAATTTTTGTCATGTGAAGATTATATTTGACTTTTTGGAAACTTCAAGATGTCTCCTACAACTTTTACGTTGGTCATTTTTTCATTTGGAACCTTTATCTTGATGTAAATTGCTTTGGCAAAAGATGTTTTTTTGTTGACTTTTAAAATGACATGTAATGTTTTGGCCCATATCTTTCAAATGAAGTATTTTTGTCCTTAAGATTAGAATCAAAGTTGTAGAGAATTGAATTTCTTTCAAGATAGGCTTTTGTTGAGAAATTTCTGATGAAGTATGTGAAAGTTATACTTGGTCAAAGTTCAGTTGACTTCTCCTAAAGAAAACCCTAATTTAGTAACTTTTGACTTTTGATGAATCTTGAGTTTTCTTGATAAATCATGATCAAACCTTGATCAAATGATGAATTTGACCTCAAAATCTTGATGTTGACCAAAAATATTGAAGTTTGACTGTAAATTGGTCAAAGTTAACTTTTTGTCCAATATAGTTAATTTTCAACCATCTAGTTAATTGACTGAGCAAATTTGTAAAGCAAGGCTTGAAATTTGGTATGAGGGTACTTTGAGACATATGAGAAACCAGGAAATACATTTGAGGCATTAGAAATCAAATTTACTTTGAGAAAAGCAAATCCCTAATTGTAGGTTAATTGCTTATGAGGAGAGCTTTGTATGCTCAAACCTTGAGTATTCTTGAGCAATTGAGACCTTCATGAGCATGAGGAGACCTATTGAATTAATTTGTTTTGAAAATGGGAGGGCAAATTTTTGGAGTACAATAGAAATATTCTGGGTTTTATCGTATCCACAAAGATCAGTGCAAGGGAAAGAATGCCATTCAATAATTTCTATGTTTCTGATCTTGGTTTTAAATGGTTTGTAAGGAAATGGTAAAAACTATTGACAAAAAATAAATACATTCAATAAAAAGGAGAAACTTATCAGGCATGAATTTACACTACTCGTCACAAACTTAAACCTACTGATCATTTGCACTCAACCTACCCTACTCCTCAAAATCATTACGGACTCCACGAGATGTACCCACAATGAAGGTTATGTCTAACGCCAAGTCGTGAGACCAACTGTATTACTCTATCGGCAATGTCTTGCATGCTACAACAACACGGAGGGATTAATATATATCCATACCTAATCAAGATTTGTGAAGTATATGTCTATAGTAACCCAAACCCAAACATAAATGCAAAAAGATCAAGGAAGATATCAAGATTAATTTGTAAAGCAAGCTTTATACAACACAATAATAATAAAATATACATATGTTCAAAGTAAGAGTACAAAAAAATAGAAATACATAGAGTGTAAGAGAAGAAAAACCAAACATCTCACGGGTTGTCAGCTCCGATTGATGAGAAATATGACTCCGTATCATCCAAATTCAAGCTCCAATGTTGTTTTCTAGCTTCTCTCAACCAAAAAAAGGTTTGATGGTGTTGGGACTCAAAAATACCCAACCCATAACCTAAAAATGTTTTTGGAAATCTATTTATACACTTTGAAACCCGCAGATCCCGCTCAGCACATACAGAGGGCGTTCAGCACACTCTGTGTTGTTCCAGAAAAAAATTAGCTTTGTGTTTTTGCCATAACTTGAGAATTGTAACTCCGATTTACACATATTTTAAAGCATTGAAAAGCTTATTCAATGCCCTATCTAAAAATGACTAAATATAAACCAATTTGATGATTTTTCTCATCCTTGTTTTGAGCCTTATTCTTTGATGAATTGCCAAAAATTACATTCTTGAAGCTTAGCTTTTGACCTTTATTACTCAATGTTCCAATTATGAGCGAATATCTACAAAAGGGATGAAAAACTATCAAATGATATAATATTTACAAAAAAATATCAATTATTCCATTATGTACACAAACTAAACATATTTTACAAACAAAGCCGAGGTTATTCAAACGATATTAACAAAAAGAATGGATAAGTGCAACAAAACTTATACACAAAAATAGCTACAAAAATAGCTCCAAAGAGCGGGAACACCAATGAATATATGAATGTCTGAGCGTCATCAACCTATGTGACCACCTTGAACCTTTGTCATTCTTCAATGCAGATTGAGGAAGATGCGAAATAAACCATCTTTCCAAAAGAGGAGTACAACACATAAGGATACCTCTTTTCCTCATGGTGCGACTGTGAAAGGAATGTAGGATGTCCCCTAGCAAAGTAGGCACCGGATTACGAGACATGAAGATTTTGAAGGTGTTCATATCTATGAGTTTGTCAAGATTTGAGAACAAAACCATCCCATAGATGAGGATAGCCATAATTTCCTCAAAGGCTTGCAAATCCAAAGAGTTCCAATAGTTTTGGGCTTTCTCAAACAAGAACTTTGCTAGGAAACCCTTGACACCACTCCTTGTTTCCTAATTAGTTGTGATATCATATGGTTGTAAGTGTAGAGCTTGAGCAACCTCTTCTGGCTTTGGATCTCTTTCCGTACTGTTGAAAGGTAGTTGATTGAGAATGAGAATCCTCAAGAGTTGGGAGAATTCTTTCAAAGTTGGCACAAATTGATAATCGGGAAATGTGAAGCAATGGTGTAAAGGATCAAAGAACTGAAAGAGCACCTTCATCATGTCTTTATCAGTGTTGGAGGTGACAAGTTTAGTAGGCGACCATGTCTTTTGGTGAATGGAGAATTTTTAGGAATCCTTGATGCTAACTCTTTGAGTTGAGGAGGCATCCTTACGAGATTGACTTGAATGGTTTTCCTGCGAATAAAATTCATGTCCTACAAAACAGAACAAAGATAAATCCCAAAAATCCTTGAAATGGTTAGTGAGTATGAGTATGATGTCATGATGTTTATGATGTTATGTACAAGTATATATATACAAACAAAGAAAACAAGTCCTTAGGTTTAGGCTTGCATGGAGTCTCATAGGTAAGTACCCTCTTGAAGTTTAGTTGGCTCAAACCTGTCCTAGTAATAGCAACCGGGTTCTAAGGAGCTCAATATCACTAATTTGTTTCCTTGGGCATTGTTTCAGCGTAAGCCTCTTTAATGGCGACCGAAATATCCTAAAAAACCAAACCTTAATGAGTGTAGTATCGAGTATCTACCAACTTTGGACTGCACCAAAGTCGGTCATCTCACTACGTCCTAAATGCCAAGTTGGTCAAGTAAAGGTTCTAAAAGTTTATTAGTGCTTCATGACATCACTCAGCGGCCCCGTATTCTCCTTGACTACTCAAGGGCCACCGGTCCCCCCAAATATGTCGCACTAACGTAGCTATTGCTTAGACCGTGTCGGTATAACCGATATAGTTTCCATAACATATTGCTACTTACCTATAAGGTATCCCAAATCCGGGTAGAGGATTCAAATCCAAACAAAGAACCAAAATGTAAAGCAAACAAGTCAAACAAAGAAAGCAAGTAAATGTAATATAGACCTACGGTAACCCCACTTTTAGAAATTCCCCAGTAGAGTTGCCAATCCTATGATACGGTGGGAGAACTGACTTGGGTGTTTTGCATTTTATCGCAAATGTTGCAGTTAGCAAGAGTCGCCACCGACTTTTCTTTTATCCAAAAGGAAAGGTGAAAAAGAACAGGAAAGACCTTTGAGATTATTTCTTGAGTTTGGGGGGTAGATTATGAAAAGGAAAGGTATTAGCACCATTTTTATCCATGGTTTTCCATGGGCTCTTAGTTACTTTCTAGATCACTTGCTTTTGTTTGAAAATGTGCTTTATATGGTTTTGAAAGTATTTTGAAAAGGCACCATCGTTTAGGAAAACTTTGTAATGATTCTCGTTCATAAGAATGTATACAAAGTGTTGATCTTTTGAAAATGTTTTCAAGTTTTGAAAGATGTTTTGAAAGTGTTTGGTGTTTGTTTTAAAAAATAACAAGGATGTTTTGTTTTGAAAGTGAGAAAGTAACTAGGAACAACCTACCTACTCAAAAGTCTTTCTTGTTTATTTCCTCTTTCCTTTGACATTGTTATCTTACCATTGATTTGGTAAGGAACCCTATCTTTGGATGTAAACGGGACGGACATGGGTCATCGTATAACCATGATTAGCAATGTGTCAAGGTATCTTAGCATCTTTCTTTAAGGACTAATATCATTTTGAAAGGCAACTTTTGATAGCGTCATCGAGGGACTATGATCTTGTATTTTGCTTGTTTTTGCTAAGATACCTCACATGCATAACATGGTCATTTTTTGTAAGGCAACCAAGTGGATTTTACCCTAGGGGTGCTTGTGTGCAAGTGCATTGTTTTTCATGCTTGGTTTTGTCTTTGATTAGGGTTTTCTAATTGATTGGTTTTAGTCTTTCCATACAAAACCCTAATTACTAGCATTTGTATATAAAGCGATAAATTGCGGAATTTAAAATTACTACGCTATTACAATACTTGTGGGAGGCAGGTGTACAAATTACAAATGGGGATTTACAAGAAAATTAAACCTAATTATCTATTACAACCATATTGAAAATTATACAAAAAATGCAATAATATAAATGGAAAAGGAAATGTTTTTTGTTATTTTTTATGAAAGGGTTTTTTTGTCTTGCCCTAATTAGAGAAAAATAATTAATTAAAGTTAAATAAAATTAAATTAAACTAATTAAGAAAAGAAATTAATTTGTCTTTAAGAAAATATTTTTAATATTTTGTTTTATGGAGAAAATAAATATATAAGTATGATTAATAAATAAATAAATAAATAAATATTTTTGGTTTTTCTTTGTGATTTTATGAAAATAATAGTAATGATAAAAATAATAATAATATTAAAAATAATAATAATAATAAAGAAAAAGAAAAAGAAAATAAAAATAAATAAATAAAATAAAAAAAGTCGGGGGGGGGGGGGGGGGGGTGAATCAGTAACCCAAGGAGTAATATGAGAAAAAAAATACTAGGCCCAAAGAGAGCCCAAACGCTGCCAAAAAAACAAAAGAAAGTCAAAAATTATGAAAAATTGCAAAATATCACGCTGGGGCTTGAACCCAGGACTTAAGGGTGAACAAGCGCGCGCTTTACCACTGGGGTGGCTATACATCTGTTGATATAAACAAAACAATACATATATGATACAAAACGCGCCCTGATTACATTTCATCTTCAACCTCCAGCCAGACCACCTGTAACTTGTTCATTTCTCATCCATTTGCAAAAATGTAAATATGAAACTTGTGTAAAATTTTACCACAATTCCAGAAATGTAAACAACTTAAACTAATTCTCAAGAATGAACATGAATTTTGAATGGTACCAAATTCTGACCTAATTTTTCCAGGATGTTCAGATTCAAAAATCTAACTACTTAAGCAGTATAAATAAAATCTAAAGATATGGTTAGCTTCAGAACAATGATATCTACATTTTTCATTCACAAATTAAACATTAATGATGCTTGTATGAAGAGTTCAAAGTTGAGATAACTTACCTCAAAACTGGAAATCGTGTTCTGTAAATGAGCTTGATTCAAGTTGATGTAATGATCAGGTTAGCTTCCTTGAGTCCCTAGGAAGCTATTCCAATGGTTACTTTGAGTTGTAAGTATTTGAACTGCCCTGGAGAAGTCAAGATGCAGACCTCTGTTTTTGGAAATGGAAGATGGTGATGGAGGTGTTACAGAACTGTAACAGGGTATAGGATTGTTTGTGTATGATGCTTGGAAGCTTTTGGAAGCAAGAGGCCAAGAAACGCACGAGTAGTTTTTGGTTTTGGGATTTCTGGCCAGAATATGCAACAATGGAGGCGTGAGATGCAAATATGAGTTCTTGCTCTTTTCAGTGCTCAAGCATGCATGTGTTTTGTGACAAATTACTTGTGTATGTATAATAAAAAGGCTTGAGTGCTTGAGAGGGTCAGAAGTACAAGTTCAAGACTGATTGTTATGTTACTTGATTTTGAAAAAAAGTGGGAAGTATGGTTCCAAGAGGAAGTACAAGCATGGGCTGAGTGATTGTAAGTGTTTAGACAAACTTTTCTTGAGTTATAGGACATGTATGATCATAAGAAAACAATTGCAAGGCTCAAGAACAAGTTTTATGCAAAAAGCTACTTTATCAAAATGGCACTGTGCACTTTCTTCCCAAAATGGATATAAAGCATGGCCTTGCATTGAATGCTTGAAATGAGACCTCTAACAGTTCTGCAAGCAATTAATTATGGAGTGCCTAACAAGTTTGAGGCCTGTAAAGTAGAGATTATGTAGCATAGGTTTGAAATTTGAATCTTGTTCATCACAAAATGACTTGTATTTCAAGTGTGAAAACCCTAACTCCATCTCTTCGATTCTCCCTGCTCAAGAATGATCTCAAGGAGTTCGGGGACATTTTGGAAAGCTTGTAATGTAATCTACAACCCCTCTTTGAATAAATTTTGAAAATTACATTTTGAACTATATGAAAAAGTGCCATGAAGTTAGGTCAAAATCCTGACCAAAACTAGGGCAAAGTTTCACTAAGTGTTCAATTTCAAGACCATGACTTTAGGAATTAATAACTTGAGATCAAAGCATTTTTAGGAGAGGTTGTGTAAATAAATGTTGTAGATATAATTTAGATCTACAACTTTCATGTTGAAGGTTTCTTCGGAATCCTCTTGCATCATGGTGAAAAGTTGGCTTAAAGTTATGAAAAAACATGAAGTTTTAAACACTTAAAAAAATTTCTAAGTTAGAAAACTTTGAATTTTCAAAATGAAATCTTGACTTTTTGATTTCTTGATGAATAATTTTCATATTTTCATATTTTGACATGTTTTGATGAATTATGATCTTTGACATTGAATTTTGACCAAAAAGTCAATGTTTGACTTTTCAGTGTACAATTGACTTTTGATCAATTGACTGAAAATTCACTATCAATCCAATTGATCTTGAACAATGTTTTAGGTCATGTAATTAGGTCAAAATGATTCAATTGAACTCTTGAGATAATGATTCAAACCATTTTACCATTTTCTAGGTCAAAAATCAGAAATTGCCCTTTCTCAGTCAAAACCCTAATTTTGACCATTTTGCCCTTTTGATGATTTGATCAAATTCTTGTGGAATCGTGGTCCAAACTTGATCAAATGATACATATGAGTTTATAATATTGATTTGGATAAAAAATTATGAAGTTTGACTATAAATTGGTCATAGTTGACTTTTTCCCCAATACAGCTGATTTTTAGGTCAACTACTCAATTGATTGAGCAAAAATATGATCCAAGGCTTGAAACTTGACATGAGTAAACTTGAGTGTACATAATGATCCATAAAAGTCATATGAAGAATTGAAAGTTCAATTATCCTTGTGCAATCTCAAACCCTAATTTTGGTCATCAGTGCTTGAGGAGGTGCCTTGAGCTTATCAACCCTAGTGCAGTCTTGAACCAAGAGAGATCTTTGTGAGAAAAATTTGACAAGTGAGAGAAAATTTTGGGGTACAAAAATGAGTATCTGGAATGTTCTATACTCATTATAGCACGAGCTAATCAAGGATTTTGTTAGAAACATGTGCAAATTTGATTGGTTACTAAAAAGGACCGATTTAGACTTTTTAGGAAACTATGTATGAAGATTGTTTCTATTTTAGTGGACAATATTCTGTAGATATTTTTCAGCTGAGGATTGGATTTGATTGAAGAATCAAAGCCAGTCCAAGCCCAACTGCAAAAGCTTATATAAGGAGTCGTCCAAGACCTAGTTTTTATTGTAAAACCTTGTTAAAAATAAGGGTTTAGGGTTTGTTTTTCCTTAGGTTCTCCATTTGTTTTTGTATGTTCTCATGTATATATGATGCATTTGAGTTGATTGATTGTTGCTTGTTCATCAAGCTATTGTTCTCCTCGAAGCTGTGAAGCAAGAGTTGAGTATTGTTATTGGAGGAAGCTTTTAAGAAACTCCTAGTATTTGATTGGGAAGTGTGTTCTTCCTATTTTTATCTTCAGGTTGTTGTGACTGTAACTTGATTAGAGACTGCCACTGGGATTGGGGTAGGTCTATTTTATTACTATGGTGATTGGAAGTGGCATGTCTATTTCTCAGATTTATGGAGGACCTAAGTAGAATTAGATTTGGGTAGGGATTAGGCGCGAAGTTGTAAACTTGAGACTAGTTTAGATTTAAATTAATATTGCTTATAGTGGACTTCCTTCCTGGCTTGGTAGCCCCCAGAGGTTGTGATGTTGCACCGAAATGGGTTAACATATCGTTGTGTTCTTTTTCTTTCTGCAAGTTATATTTCTACTTTATTATTGTTTGTTGTTTTGTCAACAGATGTCATAACATTTGTTGTGATATTGTGTGTTGTTAAGACATCAGTCTTGACTTCTATTTGTATGCACGCCAGAATTTTACTATCTAAGAACCTCCTAGATATGATACCCTTCTCACTTCCCAATAGTTAAAACCCTGTGACAAACTCTCAACAGTAACCAAAATAAAGAAGACACTCTTTAAAGACAAAAGTCAGTCTTTCTTAAAAGCTTTTGACTGAAGAAAAAAAGGTAGCTTGACCTACAATCCACTCTTGCTTAAAAGTTTATGAGTGATTGACAAACTAAATAGTCAATCTCTAATATCAAAAGATAATAGAGAGGATCACAATGGACAAAGATAAACTAAAGACCCTAAACCCTTATCTCATGCACATTGTTCTTTCACGACTTCTCCAAGTGTTTTAGGTTTAAAATGTCTTCTTAAATAGACTCTTGCAATCATGGGTTGGACTTTTCACGGAAATATGATCTTCTAGTTGTAAATCAATTGTAATGTATTCTCCATAATAATATGAACTAAAATACAAAGTTCCCAAAATGGATCAAATATCCTTTTTATGAAACTAAAATAAAACAGCAAAGTTCCCAAAAAATCCTTATCTGGCTACGACTGCATGAATAACAAAAACATACAAAATCTTCAAATTTATTAAGCCAAATTACAAAGATTTAGAAACTAGAACTGAACTTGTGTTCTGGTATAACATGTTGCAACATCTGTCACAATATTTGTCTTCAGTGATGTTTCATCAACATGTCAGAACATTTGTCCCAACATCTTGCATAGAACCATGTTTTAGCAAAATTGTTGTCAATCCTAAAACCATGGAACTTAAAAGTAAATATGTCATAGTGAAAGAATCAGAAACATGGGATTAGAACAAGTCTAAATAATCTGGAGGTAATTCTGACTTTGAAGGACAACCTGCCTTTGAAGGAGATTTTAAGTCTGAAAGAGAATCTTCCTATGAAGGAGATTCTGCCTCTGAAAGAGACTGTGCCTCTTAAGGTGACTCTGACTTTGAAGGAGATTCTGAGTCTGAAAGTGATCCATCCTTTAAAGGTGATCCATCCTCTGAAGGTGATCTAACCTCTGAAGGTGGACTTGGCTCTGAATTTGAACTTGCACCGTTCTAGAGGCTACAAAGAATCAGACAGATACCAAGGAGACTTGTAGACTTTTAATTTCTACATGACACTAAGAATGACTATGAAGGAGAAGTAATAGTGTGCCATAATGGTGGACTATGAACCTATTTGTATCAATGAGGCTCTCAAGAAGAAGGTATGGGTGAAAGTCATGAAGGAAGAACTTGAGGCTATTGAAGGAAACAAGACATGGGAATTAACCTCTTTACCAAAGAACAAGAAAGCCATCAGTGTGAGATGGGTTTTCAAGATAAATCTAAAGCCATATGGGTC
>CATIWC010002436.1:0-107900 GCA_948472305.1 Vicia faba
GAGGGCAGTTACTTAAGTAGGAAAATGCGGGAAAATAAACCCTACAACTATTACATCCTGGGAGCAGATACATAATAGAGAAAAAGTGCGAGAAAATTAATATAAGCTATTACAATGAAAGAGTGCAACCTATACACTTTTCTAAGAAAATAAATAGAAAAAACAAATAAGAAAATATTTAGAAAAATGTTTTAATGTTATAAAACCAAAGTTTGTATTTTTCTATTTTTATAGAAAATAATTTAAATGATAATAGCAATTAAAACCTAAGTTCTAATTAATTTTAATATTTAAGAAAATATTAATTAGCCAAATTAATTAATAAATAAATAATATGTCAAAAATTGTTTATTGATTAAGAGAAACCTAATTCTAATTAATTTTAATATTAAAAAATGTTAATTAGTTTAATTAATTAGTAAAATAAAAATAAAAAAATTTCAAAAAGATTAATTACTCATTAAAAACCCTAATCCTAACTTAAAAAGAATTAAAGTTTGTCGATGATTAATTAGAAAATAGTTAAGAAAATAAGAAGAAATTAGGGTTAGTGAAAAAAGGAAAGAAAAAAAACAGAATATCTAGGGTGGGTGTTGAACCCACGTCCTTCCTTTCACCAGTCAATGATCTTACCACCACGCCACATGTTGTTGCTTGTAAAAATATGAACAACAATATATATAAAAGAAGATTAAATCAGAAAATTAGAGATTAAATAAAATTGAACACGCGCGATGGTGGTGGGGGTCCTGATATTTGAATGGCCGAATTAGATGGTGACACGCCTAGGTCAATGATTCAACTGGCTGGTCAACCTTCATGGATGGAGGTTACAACCATATTCTCCGATGGTGATAAACATTGAAACCTGTGAAATAAATATCAAATAACAAAACAAAGTGCCCAAATTGCCTAATTAAGAGGTTGCGATTCCAGTGGTGTGATTAGTTTCATCTGAAACACCCTATAACTATAGATTCACAACTTTGAGAGCTTCGTGCCCCAACAATGGTGAAATTCGATTCTTGCGCTATACTTACCAAGTATTAAATCAAAACTGTTCTAAACCTCATCATGAACATGTATGTATGCACCAAATCATTCAACAATGCATGAATTAAGAGTTTGAGATTGATAGATTTACCAAAATCGATGATGTTGAGAGAGAGAGAGAGAGCGCTCTGGCGTGATTCAAACTTGAGTAATGATATGGATCAACTCCTGGAGTCTTTAGGATGGCGAATTGATGCTCAAAATTGATTGAGAATGGCTGGAGATAAGGGTTTGTGTTTTCCCTAGCTCTTGAGATTTTTGAGATTTTTTAGGGTTCTTCTTGAGGCAATTTCGTCGTCTTTGATGGTATGAATGTGTTCTATATTTATAGGCCATGAATCAGGTCAAAAACATGAATAAAATCTTTATATTTGATGACAAAATATTTGATTTGATTTTTTTGCATGGAAACATATCTTTTCGAGCTCAATCTTGCGCCAAATCTAGTATTTATGATCCCTCATGATTTTTTAGCTTGATTATGATATATTGGACTCTTGATTTGATTCAAAATAGATCCCCACACCTTGTATCATTTATTTGATTTATTTCACTTTTAAATGAATAAAAATTAAAATCAAAAGAAATAAAAACTATAAAAATAAATGAATGGATTTAGGAGTCTATTATGAGGTCAAGAACATGTTTAGACCTTAAAAGATAAGCCCATTAGCCCGAAAATTCAAATTTGTTCAATTTGGACTTCATGCATTTTCTCAAAATTTCCCAACTTGCATCAATCATAACTCTCTCAAATTTTGTCATATGAAGGTGATCTTGGACCTTTTAGAAACTTCAAGATGTCCCCTACAATATCTATTGTGGTCATTTTTCCCTTTGAAGAGTTTATCTTGATGTAAATTGATTTGAAAAAAAGTGTCTTTTTGTTGACTTTTGAAATGACCTATAATGTTTTGGTCTTATCTCTCAAATGAAGCATTTTTAGGGCTTGAGCTTATACAGTCAAAGTTGTAGAGAATTGAATTTCCTTTAAAATGAGCTTTGGTTGAGAAAAATTTGATAAAGTATGTGAAAGTTATGCTTGGTCAAGGTTCAATCGACTTCTCCTTAAGAAACCCCTAATTTAGTAACTTTTGACTTTTGATGAATCTTGGGTTTTCTTGATGAATCATGATCAACCATTGATTAAATGATGAATGTGACTTCAAAATGTTGATATTGACCAAAAATCTTGAAGTTTGACTGTATGGTGACCATAATTGACTTTTTATCCAATATAGTTTATTTTCAATCATCTGAGCAAACTTGTGATTCAAGGCTTGAAACTTGTTATGAAGATATCTTGAGGAATATGAGGAATCATGGAATCCACTTGAGGCATTAGAAGCTCAATTTTCTTTTAGAGAAGAAAAACCCTAGTTGTAGGTCAACTGGTTAAGAGGAGGGTTTGTCTGATCAATCCTTGAGTAGTCTTGAGCAATTGAGAACCCTAGGAACATGAGGAGGTGTCTTGAATTAATTTGTCTTGAAAAATGGGAGGAAATTTTTTGGGGTACAACAGCTTCCCCTGTTCAATCTTCTTAAACCTAAAGAGTTAGATTGGCATGCTCGCCATTCGTAATCTAAAGGTGGAAGAGGATTGAACACTTAAGTGCCCATAAATTTACACTCACATATGCACGAAGTAACACTGTTGGTTGATTGTATTTCTTGAATGGGCTTAAAGATTCCATTCGGAGAGTGATAGAGTGTCGTCAGAGATGGGCTTATAGATGCCATCCAAAGTAACTATTGATAGAAGCATCAGAATGATTCTACGCTTGATTTTATCTGAGAAGTATACTAAAATGAGTCTGTGTTTGACTATATCTAGAAGATATGTTAGGGAGTGTCATAATGAATCTTATGTCTCGATTTTATCTGAATGATGTTCTAGAATGAGTTTTTGTTTTGAATTTATCTATAAGAGGATCAAAATGAGTCTTCGCCTGACTGTATCTGAGATCTGTATTAAAATGAGTCTACGCCTAATTGTATCTAAAGATATACCAGAATGAATATCATAGTGGATCTACGTCTTGATCGTATCCAAACTGTATATAGAAGATGTACTGGAATGAGTATCAGAATGGATCTATATCTTGATAGTATTTGAACTGTATCTAAAAGATGTATTAGAATGATTATCAAAATAGATCTACATCTTGATCGTATCTAAACTATATCTAGAATATGTATTGAAATGAGTCTACGTCTGACTCTATCCAAAAGAGTATCAGAATGAATCGTTGACTGATTGTATCTGAAAGAGTATCATAATGAATCGTTGACTGATTGTATCTGAAAGATGACAAATGTGATACGGTGGCAGAACCGATTGTTTATACTGGTTTTGCATTTGTTTGCAAATTTTGCAGTAAGCAAGAGTCACCACTGACTTTTCTTTTTCCAACAAAGTAAATGGTGAAAAGAACAAAAAATGACCTTTTCAAGAATTTTCTGAGTAAGGGGGTAGATTATGGAAATGGAAGGTGTTAGCACCTTTTCCATCCGAAGTTATCTACGGCTTCTTAGATGCTTAGCTCATTTGAAAAATACCTTGTGCTTTGGGTGTTTTTGAAAAGTATTTTGAAATGCCTTAGTGCGGCGTTTTTCTTTATGAAAACCCTTGTATCATTCCTCAAGTGTGTTGATAAAGCATTTTGAAAAGGTTTTTGAAATTGTTTTGTGTAGGTGTAAAAAGTTTGTTTTTGAGCATAGCATCTAGGAACTATCTACTCTACTCAAAAGGGTTGTTCTTTTCTCCCTTTCCTTTAGACAGTGCTATCCTACTATAGATGAGTAGGTAGCCCTATCATTGGATGTATGAGGGACACATGTGTGTCATCGTACAATCATAAAGGCAACATATATAGACGCTTTAGCAATTTCATTTAAGGGACTAGATCATTTACCGTAAGGCAACACCGAAGGGTCATCGAGGGACTATGATATTTTGATTCAAGGGTCTTTGCTAAAGTGTCCCCACTTTCGAGGAACATGACTGTTTTATTTTCCGAAGGCAACCAAAATTGGAGTACCCTAGAGGTGCACATGTGCAAGTGTGTTTGTTTTCAGTTATTTTTGTCTTCTATGTTAGGTTTGCTAACGTTGCTTTTAGTTTCTTGCCATGCAATCCTATTACCATTCGGTGGGGAGACCCCTAGGAGAGTCCATGGTGAGGCTGTGTGCTCAAGGGATTGGATTCGAATCAGATATGCATCTGATGGCCTAGAGTTGATGCTGTATGGTGAGCATACATAGCGTTGAATCTGCATAAAATATTAGAAAAAAATATCATTACAAGGCCTGGGTATCGAACCCAGGTCTTTTAGACTGCACACATCCTTCTTCACCATCTGGGCTAGATTTAAGATTTGAAGGAATCCAATTCACATGCCTTAGTAAAGGTATCCTGTCATTTTAGTCTTTACATGCAACACGCTAACCATCATAAATGTTATGTAGCATGAATATATAATCGAAATTAAATTACATATGAAATAAAGTTTAGATTGAAGGTTTGTTACCAATGGGATGCTTGTTTTGGATTGAAGAGGTCTTCATAGGTTGCTTCGATTCTGAAAACCTTCTTGGAACTTTGGAAGTTTTGTGGAGTCCTTTTGAGGCAACATGGGTGTGTGGAAAAAAGGATTTCGTTTAGCAACGCGTCTGCAGCTTCAATTGATACTCTATATGATGCAGTTTGTCCCCTCTTTGCTGGCACCGTCTCTGCAAGAATATTTTTGTGGCAAGTGTTTCCTTTTTTTTCGTTCCCTGACAATATGTCCTTAGGCTGGTATTTATAGAGTTAGGAAAAAAGAAAGTATGGCAAGAGACAAAGGCTTTCAAGGCCATGAGACAAGAATCCAACATATTGAAAGTTTTCCATATTTGGATAATTCTTGCCATTTTGAAATCTTGAGTGAACCTAGACATGTTTTGCCCTGAATCCTTCAAATGGACCACATGTATGTCCTTCGAAGGCGTCATTTGTGTGTCCTTCAAATGGACCAAATGTATGTCCTTCGAATGGACCAAATGTATGTCCTTCGAAGGCACCATTTGTATGTCCTTCGAATGAACCAAATGTATGTTCTTTGAATGGACCATATGAATGCTTCTTTGAGGGGACCATCTTGTGTGTCGAAGTATGGAAAACTTTATGTTGAAAGATTTAGAGGTGGAGTCAGAGAAGGCCTGAAGATAGTCATTTCCCAGTCGAAGCTTGCATGCAGATAGCCATTACTTTGTGAATCAAAGGCCATTTGAAAGGGCCTTTTTCCTTGTGCATCAAAGGAAAGTTGAAAGGGCCTTTTACCTTGTGCATCAAAGGCAGGCATGAAGAATCCTTTCCTAGTGCGTTGAAGGCACGCATAGAGGAAGCCATTTCCTTGTAGGTCGAAGCACACATGGAAAAAGCTCTTGCTTTATGAATCAGAGGAAAGTAGGAAGTCCTTCGTCTAGTGAATTGAAGGCAAGTATGGAGAAGCCTTTTGCCTTATGAATTCAAGGCAAGTCTGAGGAAGCCTCTGCCTTATGAATTCAAGGCAAGTCTGAGGAAGCTTCTTCCTTGTGGATCGAAGGCAAGAATGAAGAAACTTTTGCCTTATGAATTTAAGGCAATTCTGAGGAAGCTTCTGCCTTATGGATCGAAGATCAGTAGAAAGGGGCCTTTTGCCTTGTAGATTGAAGGCAAGTTGATGGGCCTTTGCCTTGTAAATCCAAGGAAAGCATGAGGAAGCTCTTTTCTAGTGGATCAAAGGCAAGCATGAAGAGGGCTTTGCCTTGTGGATCGAAGGAAAGTCTGAAGAATCCTTTTCCTAAACAAAGCTTGCATGTAGGAGTCCTCTGGTTTGTGAGTAAAAATAAACATGCAGGAGGCTACTGCTGGTGAATCGAAGCAAAATTTTAGGGGGTTCTCTCCTTGTGAATCGAAGGCAAGCCTGAAGCAGCCAATGCGCAGTCAAAACCTTGTGAATTGAACTTGATCGAAGGGGGCCCAACGCCCAATCAAAGCTTGTGAATTAGGCATGCATAGAAGGAGGCCAAATGCCCAATCAATGATTGGTGAGCCAAACTTAAATCGAAGGATTCCAGATGCCCAATCAAAGACTTTGAAATCAAGGCTAACTTGAAGGATTTCAGATTCCCAATCAAAGCTTTGATATCAAAGCTACTTGCTCCTCTTTGATTTGATGCCTGAAAGCCAAAAATCCAATTGTGTTTATATGAACTTTGACTTTTGAAAATCCTTGTGATAAAATTCCTTGAGAAAAAGGGAGGGCAAATTTTGGGGTACAACAGCTGCCCCTGTTCAATATTCTTAAACCTGAAGATTTAGATTGCCTTGTTTGCCTTTCGTGATCTGAAGGTGGAAGATGATTGAACACTAAAGTGCCTAGAAATTTTCACTCGCATGATGTGATGGTTGACTGTGTAGGGAATAGGCTTAAAGATTTCATCCAAAGATAGATGCTGACTTCATAAGATGTCTCTTTGTGCAGAATCTTGTTCCTAGTGTCTGAGGAGCACTCCACTGGGGAATGTTGATTTCTGTTGTTTTCCTGCTTGAGGAAAACTCTATGGGGAATATAGTCTAGGAACTTCAGTTATCCAAGGCTCTACTGAGGAGTTATCTCTGGACTGGAGAGATGAAAGTTTGTTGTTTTCTAGTTGAAATCCAAGCTTCACAGTAATTTGTTAGGGAGAATGAACTTAACCGCTATCTGGAAATGTAATAGAAAGAACCTGTGTAGGGCTATTTTCAGGGTGAGTCCGTGTTAGACTGCATCTGGAGATATATGAGAAGGAGCCTGTGTAGGGCTACTTTAGGATGAACATGTGTAAAGCTGCATCTGGAGGGTTATTAGAAGGAATCTCTGGCGACTACTACTTCAGCAGGTAATGAAGGAATCTTTGACAATTACTACTTCAGCAGATAATGAAGGAATCTTTGATAATTACTACCTCAACAGGTAATGAAAGAATCTTTGACGATTACTACTTCAGCAGATAACAAAGGAATCTTTGACAATTACTACCTCAACAGATAATAAAGGAATCTTGGACGATTACTACCTCAACAGATAATGAAGGAATCTTGAAAGATTACTACCTCAAGAGATAATGAAGGAATCTTGAACGATTACTACCTCAACAGATAATGAAGGAATCTTGGAAGATTACTACCTCAACAGATAATGAAGGAATCTTGGAGGATTACTACTTCAACATATAATGAAGGAATCTTGGACGATTACTACCTCAACAGATAATGAAGGAATCTTGGATGATTACTACCTCAACAGATAATGAAGGAATCTTTGACGATTACTACATCAACATATAATAAAGGAATCTTGGACGATTACTACCTCAATAGATAATGAAGAAATCTTGGACGATTACTACCTCAATAGATAATGAAGGAATCTTGGAAGATTACTACCTTAACAGATAATGAAGGAATCTTGGACGATTACTATCTCAACAGATAATGAAGGAATCTTGGACGATTACTACCTCAGAATATAATGAATGAATCTTGGACGATTACTAGCTCAACAGATAATGAAGGAATCTTGGACGATTACTACCTCAATAAATAATGAAGGAATCTTGGACGATTACTAGCTCAACAGATAATGAAGGAATCTTGGACGATTACTACCTCAACAGATAATGAAGGAATCTTGGACGATTACTACCTCAACAGATAATGAAGGAATCTTGGACGATTACTACCTCAACAGATAATGAAGAAATCTTGGACGATTACTATCTCAACAGATAATGAAGGAATCTTGGACGATTACTACCTCAATAGATAATGAAGTAATCTTGGATGATTACTACCTCAACAGAAAATGATGGAATCTTGGACGATTACTACCTCAACAGATAATGAAGGAATCTTGGACGATTACTACCTCAGCAGATAATGAAGGAATCTTGGATGATTACTACTTCAGCAAAGTACCATAAATTTGTCTGGTCATGTAAATAGTTGATGATATTTGTCTGTTTATCGACTTTTACCTGAAAAGATAAAGAGTTAGCTGTATGCAATGTCATCAAGCATGAAGTGCAAATGATACTCTCGAAATAAATGAGATTGTGATATATGCATTAGTGTTGCATATGCTATGACGTTTGTTAATAGATGTATGAGTGCAATATATGAACGTGTCAGTTGTTCCATTGTTGTATTGTTGGACTAGGGAAAATGAATCCATAATTGCTGTTGGGGATGAAGAATGTAGGTCTTCAAATTTGTTAAAGTTGGACTGTCGGGGGATGAACTTCCATTGCTAGAGAAATAGACTCTGTTAAGGAAGGGAAAATCTGTGAGCTACTTGGGGATTTTGTTGAAATCCTGCTGAGGAATTCTGAAAATCTTGTGACCCAGGTTAGGTAATTCTTTTAAGATGTCGGGGCAGTAATTGGAGATTCTTGCTCCGCCAGGGATGTAATAACACCTGACATCATTAGGCTGTATGTTGAGGATATGGAAGTGACTTTATAGTAGGATGCCCCTGCCTCTGTACCTGTTGGAGAAAGAACCTGCAAGATTTTATGGATGGTTTGAATGTTATCCCAACTCTTGGAGTCTCGAGTAGATGTTGATCAGGCTGATAAGTCTTCTATTGATAGACAAGTGATGAGATGATGAGATATAGTTGTACGCTTTAATCCCTAACTTTTACCTGGATTGTCCTTTCAGATTTCCAGTCCATCGGGATACCCTTTTTTGCCCAAGCAGCCTTTTAAGGTTTTTAACTTGCCGGGTGTACAGATTTTTTCCCATATGTATATATGTGATACGGTGGGAGAACTGACTTGGTTATTTTGCATTTTATCGCAAGTTTTGCGGTTAGCAAGATTCATCACCGACTTTTCTTTTATCCAAAAGGAAAGGCTGAAAAGAACATGAAATACCTTTGAGATTGTTTCTTGAGTTCGGGG
Source organism: Vicia faba (assembly GCA_948472305.1). Classification (NCBI taxonomy): domain Eukaryota; kingdom Viridiplantae; phylum Streptophyta; class Magnoliopsida; order Fabales; family Fabaceae; genus Vicia; species Vicia faba. The sequence goes on from CATIWC010002436.1 coordinate 9,022, forward strand.
GGTAGATTATGAAAAGGGAAGGTATTAGTACCCTTTTCATCCATAGTTATCTATGGCCTCTTAGTTGCTTGCTAAATCACTTTCTTTTGTTTAATAAAATTTTCTTTGTGTGGTTTTTAAAGTATTTTGAAAAGGCGCCATCGTTTAGGCAAAATTTGTAATAGTTTTCATTCGTAAGAACGTATACAAAGTGTTGATATTTTGAAAATGTTTCAGATTTTGAAAATGTTTTGAAAGTGTTTTTGACAGTGTTTGGTGTTTGTTTTGAAAATAAGCAAGAGTGTTTGATTTGAAATTGAGCAGGCAACTAGGAACAATTTACTTACCCAAAAGTCTTAGTTTATTTTTTCCTTTCCTTTGATATTTCTATCTTACCATTGATTGGTAAGAAGCCTTATCTTTGGATGTAAAAGGAGCGGGCATGGGTCATCGTATAGCCATGATAGAAATGTTGTGAGATATCTTAGAATTTTCTCTTTGAGGGAATAAGGTCATTTTTAAAGGCAATATTGATAGCATCGTCGAGGGACTATGATCTTGTATTTTTGATTGCTTTTTGCTAAGATATCCCACATGCATAACATGGCCATTTTTGTAAGGCAACAAAGTGGAACTACCCTAAGGGTGAAAGTGTTAAAATGTTTTTGATTTACATGTTTGTTTATCTTGAATTAGGGTTTACTACTTGTTGGTTTTATCTTTCCATACAAACCCTAATTACTAGCATTTTATATAAAGCGGTAAATTGCGAAAAGCAAAATTACTAAGCTATTACATCATTAAGGGAGGGGGTATACAAATTTACAAATGGGAATTTTGCAAGAAAATTAAATCTAATTATCTATTACAACCATATTGAATAAATGTACAAGAATTGAAAAAATGGACCTATTTTGTCTTTATTAAGAGAAGAATATAAGTTTGCTTAAGAAAATATTTTTTAGACTTTTTGATTTTAAAAGAAATATAATAAAATATGTGAATATAAAATATTTTTGGTGTTTTTTTATTAATGAAAATAGAATAATGATAAAAATGATAAGAGGAGAGAAAAAAAAGAAGGGGTCAGAATCAGCGCGTGGCTAAAAGGGACAGAAATAAGAGGGAGAAACTCTGACTATGATGCACTGCAAAATCAGGAATAACATGTTAACAGACATGGGGAAGGTCAGAAGTTCTGGGTATGGATACACTGAAGTTCTGAGGTTGCTGGAAATTAAAGGAAAGCCTAGAAGTTCTGATTGATGAAGGAATTTAAAAGCTCTGGTACAATTGGGATTCTAGAAGTTATAATATCACTGGTAAGTCATAAATTCGAGTTATTTGAAAGAGTGAGGTGATAATGCTGTTGGGTAGGAATGTCTAGAAATTCTGGTCCAGGATCAATGTTTGATAAGCAATTAAAGGGATTGATCTAGAAGTTCTGGTCTAATTAATGGGGTAAAAAGTAAGGAAATAAAAAAAAATTGTAACTGGGGCTAGAACTCAAGACCCTTAACACTAATGTCTTATGCACATGCTATATACCACTGGGGTGGCTATACATCCGAGATCAGAAGTGAAAACATAAGCATACAACACAAAATAAATTCTGATGTTGAGCTTCATCTTCCTTCCCATGCCAATCAGAACATCTGCAACTTAATCATTTCTCAACAGAACATATAATGCAACTATAGCAGTTATGGCAGGTTTCCATCGTGATTTCAGAAACATAAAATATTAAGATTGTAAGTCAGAAACAAACATGTTATCTGCTAATCCTAATTTCCTTAAGTGAGTTATGAACTGAAATTCTCCCAAATTAGACAGAAAGTACATGAAACCTCAGAATGTCTACAATATCAGAATCAGGATGTCTACATTATATTTTGGACATGCAAGTTTGACAATGCCTAAGTAATATGATGAGAGTCAGAAGAAGCTTACCTTGAAGCTGAGAGATGTTCTTACTGCTTGTAATGTTCTGATCATCTTCCATACATGCTCAGCAGGATGGAACAACCTTTAACTTGGGCTATGAATGGCTGGAAAATTCTGGAACATCCAAGAAGCTAAGTTCTAAATTTTTGAGGTGGAGACTGATGGAGAACGTGTTACAGTATGGAAACAGAAGTTAGGACAGCTTCTAAATGTATATCCGAAGCTGTATGGATGATTTAGTCAAGAAACACTTGAAGGAAATTGGAGTTTTAATACAAAAATAAAAAACTAGCAGGTTTTATATTTGTATTTGCAGTTCTGGATTCTTGGAATTTGGTAATGTTTCAAGGCTTTTTGCTCTTCAAATTTTTGACCCCTTTACAGTTGCAAATGGTTTCTAATTTATAGGCAAAGGTTTAGTAGCTTGGAGAGGTCAAGGGTATTGTCATCATGCTAGGGCGCTGACTTGTTCTTGAAGCAAGTTAAACAAGTATGGTAGTTAGTAGCTTTTAGCCGTGCCTAAGTTGTATTTGTAAGCATGAATTAAGGAAAAGTACCCTTAGAAGCAAAAGCAAAGCATGGGCCCATCATACTCTTGTACAAAAGTTTGATTTTTCAAGTACAACAATGTACTTCTATGCCACATGTAGGGAAATCCTTTGGATAAAAACTCAAAAGTGGTTGTGAGCATTAAATGATGATGATATTTATCAAACCAGAAATCCTAAAATATGAGATACTGCATCATAGCTTAATTCTGGGTCAGAAGTTCAGCATCAGCGCAACTTTAGAATAAACATCCAACTTCTAATCTTTGTATCTCTTTGCTCTAACATGTTCTGAGTAAATTCTCAGTCTTTCCAGAAAGCTTATAACACGCTTTTTAAACCCTCTTTGAATTGATCTGGTAAATTCTGACTGGACCTACATGAAAATTGATCCAGAAGTTCTAACCAAATCTTGTTTTAGAAAGGTCCAGAATTTACTGAAGGATTCAGTTTTAATGACGTGCGCTTGAAGTTGTATAACTTAAAATCCCATCATTTCTAGAAGAAGTTATGTTCTGTAATGTTTTAGATCTCATTGAGGTATACAACTCTTGTGTTATAAGTTCTTCCTAAATAAACTTGTATCATGGTGACAATCTGGCCAGAAGTTCTGAATTTATCATATTTCTTAAACACTTAGAAAAATTTCTAAGTATTTAGTATTTTGACTTTTTCAACATAATCTTGACTTTTGATTTTCTTGATGAAACAAACTTCATATTTTAACATATCTTGATAGAATATGATTCTTGGAACTTGATTTTTGATCCAAAAGTCAAAGTTTGACTTTTTAGTGTGTAATTGACCATTTTGCCCTTATGTTAATTACAAGCCCAAGTTGATGTGTTAGTGCTGCAAACTAGATGTCATGGGAGATCTTGCGGGAATCCTTGAGAAATGAGAGGGCAAATTTTGGGGTACATCAGCTGCCCCAGTTCAATCTTCCTAAACCTGAAGAGTTAGATTGGCGGATCCGCCATTCGTGACTTGAAGGGGGAAGATGATTGAACACTAGAGTGCCCAGAAATTTATACTCGAAGATGGATTGGGAATGGGCTTATAGATTCCATTTGGAGGGATGTTGGTAAACACTGGGAGAAGTATCAGCATAAATCTTTGGTTGATTCATACTAAAACTTGATGTTTCACCTGTGGGAAAAAGATTAGTAAAATGTAGATGCATGCATGATGTCCACAAGATGTGGTATTATGCTAGATGCATTTTGTATGTATATGCTATGATGTATGAATGTGGGATGCATATTTGTCCGGTGAAAATAAATCCCTGAATATTGCTGAGGTGTTTTGAATCCCGGATTGCTGTTGGGGATGAACAGTATATATATCTTCAAACTTGTTAAAAGGTTGCTTCCGTTGGGGAATATCTCTTGAATGTAATCTATTATTTGGTCAGATCCAGGATTCACAACTCGCTGAGGATAAGGAAGTCAACTGCTGTCTGGTCGGATTCAGGCTTCAGGTAACTTACTGGGGAAGGATAAATTAATTGTTATCTGGTCGGATTCAGGCTTTGTAGAAAATTTATTAGGAAGAGTGAAGCTAGGTTGTTATTTGGTTGGATTCCTAGTTTCACAATAACTCGCCGGGGATAAGGAAGTTATCTGTTATCTGGTCAGATTCAAGGCTTTACAGTAACTTGATAGAAAGGATAAAGTTGAACTGATATCTGGTCGGGTCCAATAACTTGAAGTGGTAAATACTATCTGGTCGGGTCCAGGCTTCATTGTTTTTGAAGAGTTATACTATTATCTGTTCGGGTCCAGGCTTCGCAGTGTCTTGCGACATTGTAGCTAGTTATTATCTGGTCGGACTCTAGGCTTCACAATAACTTGCTTGAAAACTGATATCTGGTCGGATCCAGGCTTCATAGATTTTGAGGTGGATGAAGTTAGTTACTATCTTGTCGGGTCCAGGCGTTTTATAACAAACTTGTCTGAAGAGATAGAGTTGATCTGGTTTCTGGTCGGGTCCAGGCTTTACAATAACTTGCTTGGAGCTTAGTCATTATCTAGTCGGATTCCAGGTTTCACAACAAAATTCTGAGAGGAATTGCTATCTGGTCGGATCCAGGCTTCATAATAACTTTCTTGAAAAGATGAAGTTAAAAACGGATATCTGGTTGTATCTAGGCTTCACAGTAACTTGCTGGGGTAGAGACAAACTCTACTGGGGAAAAGAAGTTAAACCCTGGTCTAGTTGAGCCCAGGTTCTTCTATATCTTGAAGAGTTAAACTATTATCTGGTCGGGTCCAGGTTTCATAGTACCTTGAGAAGTTAACTATTATCTGGTAGGGTTCAGTCTTCATAGTTAGTTGAAAGGTTACACTATTATCTGGTCGGATCCAGGCTCTATAGTGACTTGAGAAGTTGACTATTATCCGGTCGGGTCCAGGCTTCATAGTAGTTTGAAATTTGTACTAATGACTGGTCAGCCCCAGGCTTCATAGTATCTTTTGGAGATAGTAAAGGTTTTGTTGACGACTTTAATAGGGATTAGGGGTTGTGGCCCTATGATTTGTAATAGTCTGAAAGGAAAATTCAAGATGGAGAGTATGGACTCAGTCGGGGAAGGCAGACTCAGCTTGGGGGGATATACTCATCTTGGGGAGGATATACTCAGCTTGGGAAGGATATACTCAGCTTGGGGAGGATATAATCAGCTAGGGATAACAGATTCAGCTGGGGAAGATAGACTATGCCAAGGGAATTTGAATCGGCTAGGTAGTTATGCTGCTCATTGTTTGTTGGGGAAATAAACCCCGTTGATGAATATTTGATGAACTGCTGACGAGGTGAGTTCTTTAAGGAAGAGATCCACACGGATTTTACTCATAGGATCAACTTAGCTGGGAGAGAGTTGCCAAGAGATTGAGACTCTGGTTGGAGATTAACCTTGGAAAAGAGACTTTGTGGGTACCTCTGTTGAGGATTGGTTTTTCGTAGCCGTCTTGTGGAGATAATGCTAATGAAATAACTCTGTGGGGACATTCCAACAACGTTAAAAGAGATGCTTGTTGCTGCTAAGAAGCACACATGTGCCAAATGGTTTTAATTAAGTTCATATGCATATGTTCGTTCAATTTTAGTCATTGGACAAGTTTGCATTCAAAACAAAAACATAAAGTTTGTACTTCAAAGTATATTTGTAGTGATATTCTTCCCATGAATAGGCATTTTTTGTACAAAGAGACAAACATCCTAGTAAGAAAAAATCGTCGAAAGGAAAACAAAATTGAAAACAAAAAAAATAGCCGTGTGAAATGATCTCATTGCATTCCAAATCTACTATTGCCCTAATGTCTTCAAATGTCTCTTGCCGTTGACAGAAGTTGATTGGATTGATCTTGGACTGTTTGAACTCGGACCTTGGTAATAAAGTTAACTGTGGTGATTCCACGGGACATAGTCATACGCTTTCAATCCTTAACTTAGGCATGGACCGCATTTTCGGGTTTTCAGCCCACCGGGATACCCATTTTTGCCCAAGTCGCCCCTTCGGGTTTTCAACTTGCCGGGTGTATAATCTTTTGCATATATACCTGATTTTTTCCCAAACCTTTTGGTTTTCCGAGATGCCCTTATTTTGCCTAGGTGTGTCAACCTAGCGGGTCCTTTATGCGTAGTATTTTTTAACTATGTCCGTGTTTATAGGATGTGGGAAGTCTTCACCATCCATGATAGTCAGCATCATGGCACCGCCAGAGAAAACTCTCTTGACAACAAATGGCCCTTCATAGGTGGGATTCCATTTTCCTCTAGGGTCGCCTTGTGGCAGAATGTTGCGCTTTATCACCAAGTCACCAACTTGATATACTCGAGGCATAATCTTTTTGTTGAAAGCCTTGATCATACATTTTTGGTACGTCTGACCATGACAAACAGCAGCCAATCGTTTTTTTTCCGATCAAGTTCAGTTGATCCAATCTTGTCTGAATCCACTCGTCTTTACCTAAGCCTGCTTCATTCATAATCCTCAGTGAGGGAATATGAACTTCTACCGAAAAAACAGCTTCCATGCCATAGACTAGAGAAAAGGGAGTTTCCCTAGTTGATGTTCTAGCTGAAGTGCGGTAGCCATGAAGAGCAAACTATAATATTTCATGCCAATCCTTATAGGTCACTACCATCTTCTGCATAATCTTATTAATGTTTTTATTGGCCGCTTCGATTGCGCTATTCATTTTAGGTCTATATGGAGAAGAATTTTGATGCTTGATCTTGAACTGAGTGCAAAGTTCGGTAATCATATCATTGTTGAGGTTAGTCCCATTGTCGATGATGATCCTTTTGGGGATACCATAGCGGCAGATGAGGTTATGTTTGATGAATCTGGCTACCACATTCTTGGTGACTGAGGCGAATGAAGCAGCTTTAACCCACTTGGTGAAGTAATCAATAACGACCAGAATGAAGCGATGTCCATTGGAAGCGGTGGGCTTGATCTCTCCAATCATGTCAATTCCCCATATTGCAAATGGCCACAGAGTGGTCATGACGTTCAAAGGGATAAGAGGCACATGGACCTTGTCAGCATAGATTTGGCATTTATGACAAGTCCTAGAGTATTGATGGCAATCAGTCTCCATTGTTGACCAATAGTAGCCAAATCTTAGGATCTTCTTGGCCATCGTATGCCAACTTGAGTGAGTGCCAAAGAGACCATCGTGCATGTCTTTCATAATTTCCTCTTCCTCCTTCTTTTCTATACATCAGAGTAGAGTAGAGTCATGGTTGAGCTTGTATAATAGTCCTTACTTAGGATGAATTTGGCTGAAAATATTCGTAAGAACTTTCTGTCATTGATAGACGCTCCCTCTGGGTATTCCTGTGCTTCAAGATATCTCTTCACCTCATGGTACCATGGCTTTTCTATATCAGTGTCAAGCTCACAGCAGTGCGTAGGTTCATAGAATCTTTCAATTGTAATCATAGGAGCTTCATTGTCCAATCTGACCTTGAACATTGAAGACATGGTTTCCAAAGCGTCAGCCAACTGATTTTCTTCCCTAGGGAAGTGCTCAAAGGTGATCTCTTCAAAGTGAGGAATCAAGGATAGAACAAGTTCCTTGTAAGGGATGAGATTAGGGTGCTTAGTTTCCCAATCTCCTTTTACTTGGCTGATCACTAGAGTGGAATCCCCAAACATATTCAGATGTTCGATCCTCAAGTCAATGGCAGCTTTCAGACCCAAAATGCATGCTTCGTACTCAGCCATATTGTTCGTGCAATCGAAGCATAATATGGCAGTGAAAGGAGTGTGGAAACCTTCAAGAGAGATGATTACATCACCAATTCTGTTACCCAAGGAATTGGAAGCCCCATCGAAGACCATAGTCCATTGGGATCCTTGTTCAGGCCCGTCATACGATCCAGGTTTCACACAATCGGTCACTAGCATGATGTTCTCATATGGGAAGTCAAAGTTCATGGACTCATAATCATCAATAGCTTGATGGGCCAAATGATCCGCTAGCACGCTTCCTTTGATGGCATTTTGAGTCGTGTATTGAATATTGTACTCCGTCAAGATCATTTGCCACCTGGCTATCCTTCCAGAGAGAGAAGGTTTCTCGAAGATGTACTTGATTGGGTCCATCTTAGAAATCAACAGAGTGGTATGAGTCAACATATAGTGTCTTAGCTGGTGAACAACCCATGCCAGATTGCAACAAGTTTTCTCGAGAAGTGAATATCTGGTTTCACAGTCGGTAAACGTTTTGCTCGGGTAATAAATATCACGCTCTTTTCGGCCAGACTCGTCATGTTGGCCCAAAACGCACCCCATAGAATTCTCTAGTACTGTCAAGTACATGATCAAGGGTCTTCCTTTAACTGGAGGCATGAGAATAGGAGGCTCTTGTAAATATTTGATTTTTTTGAAGGCAGGTTGGCATTCATCATTCCATCTGACTACTTGATCTTTCTTCAAGAGTTTTAAGATTGGCTCACAAGTAGAAGTCAAATTAGATATGAAGCAGGCGATGTAATTGAGACGACCCAAGAATCCTCTAACTTCTTTTTCAGAATGAGGGACTGGAATTTCTTGGATGGCCTTTACCTTGGCAGGATCAACTTCAATGCCTTTATTGCTGACAACAAAACCTAGAAACTTTCTAGATCGTACTCCAAATATGCACTTGTTAGGGTTTAACCTCAACTTGTACTTTTTCAGCATCTCGAATAGTTTATACAGGTGATCAAGATGTTCCTCTTCAGTTTGTAATCTGGCAATCATATCATCCATATAGACCTCTATTTCATGATAAATCATGTCAAGAAACAAAGCTACTATAGCTTATTGATATGTTTCCCCTGTATTCTTCAGTCCGAACGACATGCCCTTGTAGCAAAAGGTGCCCCCATTACGTGACAAAAGTTGTCTTCTCCATGTGTTCAGGAGCCATCCTTATCTGATTACAGCCGAATAAACCATCCATAAAAGAGAAGATTTTCTGCTGAGCAGTATTATCAACTAAGACGTTAATGTGTGGTAGAGGGAAGTCATCCTTGGGGCTTGCCCTATTCAGATCCCTATAGTCTACACACATGCGAACTTTTCTGTCTTTCTTTGGCACTGGAACCACATTGGCAACCAATTAGGGATAAGATGTCACAGCTAGGAACCTTGCATCAAATTGTTTCATCACTTCAGCTTTTATCTTCTCAGACATATTAGGCCTCATGCGACGAACCTTTTGTTTGACGGGAGGACAATCTTCTTTTGTCGGCAGACGATGAACTACGATGTCGGTATCCAACCCTGGCATATCTTCATAAGACCAAGAAAATACTTCCACATAGTCATGCAACATCTGAACCAACCTGCTCTTGACACTATCTTCTAAGTTAGCACCAATCTTAACCTCTCTCTTGTTTGTCTCAGTACCCAGATTGATGACTTCAACTGACTCTTTGTGAGGCTGAATAACTTTTTCCTCTTGTAATAGAAGTCTTGCTAGTTCTCCCGGTATTTCACAATCTTCCTCACCTTCGTCTTTGGCTTGGTTAATTGGACATTCGAATTCATAGTCAGCGATAGTAGAGTCATTGGCAAAAAGATCTAGAGTGGATGAGGACCTGCAAGAGTGTGTGTGTGCATGTAAGATACATGGCTATTTTGAAAATTTTAAGAAAGGAAAGACAACGAACAAAAATATTTAAATGCAAAATAGTCCAATGATTTGTATTGAATGATCATATGATTAGATTAACATAAATAAAATCCTTGACAAATGGACCAAAGTGCCTCGGGCCAGGCACATGGCTTAAAAGTCATTGTTAAATATTACAGACAAAATATTCTTGAATTGAAAGAAAAGAAATAACAAGTAGATTACTCCTCAATGAAGGAGATGGGCATGAAGTCCTTTGCATGCCAATTCTTCAGCTCCGTAGTAGTGGGATACACATAATCTTCAAATGCAGCTTCATCATCCGAATCACCCACAACATTGACTTCATGGCTTCCAATGAGGAGAGGTGGCTTTGCACCAACTAGTGGTGAAATATTGGGTGAAAAGATTCTCCCAGTTCGAGTTACCTTACTTGAGCCAGTTATGTTACCAACATCATCAGCTTTTCCTTCTTCAATCCAAGCGTCTTGTTTTATCCCATGGTAAAACACCTCAGCACCATAGTTCCATAGCACTGCCTTGTTTGAAGAATAGGGAATTGGTCTGGGATTGGTAATTATTAAGGGAGAAATAGTTGGTTCATTTTAAATCCTAATAGGACCTTTGGAGGTGATCCTAAGAGGCTTGTTTGAGATGGTGATAATGGAGAGATCTTCACTTTTGTTAATCAAACTTTTGGCAAGCGGATTTTTCTCAAATAGAATTTCGTGGCTATCCATCAGGCGTTGAATGCCTTCCTTCAGCCCTTTGCATCCACTGAGTTAATTGGTAAAACAAACATAGCCCTTTACATAACCAGGGAAAATCCCGGCTTTCAACAAATTATTTTTGATGATATTCAGCGGAGTAGTCAAGTCTTCAACAAAAATTGTATCTTCAACAACATTAACACCCTTGCCGTGATTTGGCATAGGCGCGGTGACTACATTCTGAGTTGGAGGAGGATCGAACTCAATAGTCTTATTATCAATCAAATCCTGAATTTTGTTCTTCAAGGCCCAACATTGGTCAGTCTCATGCCCGGGGCTACTTGAGTGGTAAGCACATTTAGCGTTCGGATTATACTTTGGTGAAGAGGTATTTGGGTTGGCAGGAGGATCGCGTAATGTCACCAAATTAGCCTTGAGTAAGTGTTGTAAGGCTTGAGATAGTGACATGCCTAACCTCGTAAATTGTCTTCTCAGAGTTTCAAAATGTTGTTGACTAGAAGATGGTCTTGGAGCAGGAGTTGGGTTGGAGATTGGGACAATGTTAACAGACGGATGATCAATCTTCTTGGTACGGGCCCTTGCCCCGTACACAACATTGATTTCCTTCTTTGATACGATTACTGAAATACCCCGAAAATCAAATCTCAATGAGTGTAGTATCGAGTATCAACCAACTTCGGATTGCACCAAAGCCGATTATCTCACTATGTCCTAATGGCCAAGTTGGTCAAGTAAAGGTTCTAAAGTCAATTAGTGCTTCATGACATCACTCAGCGGCCCCGTATTCTCCTTGACTACTCAAGGGCTACCGGTACTCAAAAATATGTCACACTAACGTAGCTATTGCTTAGACCATGTCGGTATACCCCATATAGTTTCCACAATGTATTGCTACTTACCTATAAGGTATCCCAAATACGGGTAGAGGATTTAAACAAGCCCAAACAAGGAACCAAAATGTAAAGCAAATAAATCAAACAATGAAAGCAAGTAAAGGTGATCTAGCCCTAAGGTAACCCCACTTTTAAGTTTTTCCCCAGTAGAGTCTCCAATTCTGTGATACGGTGGGAGAACTGACTTGGTTGTTTTTCATTTTATTGCAAATGTTGCGGTTAGCAAGAGTCACCACCGACTTTTCTTTTATCCAAAAGGAAAGGATGAAAAGAATAGGAAAGACCTTTGAGATTGTTTCTTGAGTTCGGGGGGTGGATTATGAAAAGGGAAGGTATTATCACCCTTTTCATCCATAATTATCTATGGGCTCTTAGTTGCTTGCTAGATCACTTGATTTTGCTTGAAAAATGTGCTTTAGGTGGTTTTGAATGTATTTTGAAAAGGCGCCATCGTTTAGGCAAACTTTGTAATAGTTCTCGTTCGTAAGAACGTATACAAAGTGTTGATCTTTTGAAAATGTTTCATGTTTGGAAAATGTTTTGAAAGTGTTTTTGAAAGAGTTTGGTGTTTTTTTTGAAAATAAGAAAAAGTGTTTGATTTGAAATTGAGCAGGCAACTAGGAACAATTTACTTACTCAAAAGTCTTAGTTTATTTTTTCCTTTCCTTTGATATTGCTATCTTACCATTGATTGGTATGAAGCCTTATCTTTGGATGTAAAAGGGAAGGGCATGGGTCATCGTATAGCCATGATAGAAATATTGTGAGATATCTTAGCATTTTCTCTTTGAGGGACTAAGATCATTTTGAAAGGCAATATTAATAGCATCGTCGAGGGACTATGATCTTGTATGTTTGATTGCTTTTTGCTAAGATATCCCACATGCCTAACATGTACATTTTTGTAAGGCAACAAAGTGGAACTACCCTAAGGGTGCAAGTGTGAAAATTTGTTTTATTTACATGTTTGTTTATCTTGAATTAGGGTTTGCTACTTGTTGGATTTATCTTTCCATACAAACCCTAATTACTAGCATTTTATATAAAGCGGTAAATTGCGGAAAGAAAAATTACTAAGCTATTACATCATTAGGGGAGGGGGTATACAAATGAGTATTTTGCAAGAAAACTAAACCTAATTATCTATTATAACCATATTGAATAAATATACAAGAATTGAAAAAATAGACTTGTTTTGTCTTTATTAAGAGAAGAATATAAGTTTGCTTAAGAAAATATTTTTTAGCCTTTTTAAATTTTAAAAGAAATAAAATAAAATATGTGAATATAAAATATTTTTGGTGTTTTTTGATTAATGAAAATAGAATAATGATAAAAATGATAAGAGGAGAGAAATAAAAGGAAGGGGTCAGAGTCAACGCGTGGCTAATAGGGACAGAAATAAGAGGCATAAACTATGACTCTGATGCGCTGCAAAATCAAGAATAACATGTTAGCAGACATGGGGAAGGTCAGAAATTCCGGGTCTGGATATACCGAAGTTTTGAGGTTGCTGTGAATCAAAGGAAAGCCTAGAAGTTCTGATTGATGAAGGAATTTAGAAGCTCTAGTACAGCTGGGATTCTAGAAGTTCTAATATCACGGACAAGTAAGAAATTTTGGTTGTTTGAAAGAGTGAGGTGATAATGCTGTTGGGTAGGAATGTCTAGAAATTCTGGTCCCAGATCAATGTTTGATAAGAAATTAAAGGGGTTGATCTAGAAGTTCTGGTCTAATTAATGGGGTAGAAAGTCAAGAAATAAACAACAAAAAGAAATTGTTTATGGGGCTAGAACTCAGGACCCTTAACACTAATGTCTTATGCACATGCTATCTACCACTAGGGTGGCTATACATCCTGGATCAGAAGTGAAAACATAAGCACACAACACAAAATAAATTCTGATGCTGAGCTTCATCTTCTTTCCCATGCCAATCAGAACATCTGCAACTTAATCATTTCTCAATAGAACAGATAATGCAACTATAGAAGTTATGGCAAGTTTCCATCGTGATTTCAGAAACATAAAATATTAAGACTGTAAGTCAGAAACAAACATGTTATCTGCTAATCCTAATTTCCTTAAGAGAGTTCTGAACTGACATTCTCCCTAATTAGACAGAAAGTACATGAAACCTCAGAATGTGTACAGCATCAGAATCATGATGTCTACATTATATTTTGGACATGCAAGTTTGACAATGCCTAAGTAATATGATGAGAGTCAGCAGAATCTTACCTTGCAGCTGAGAGATGTTCTTACTGCTTGTAATGTTCTGATCAGCTTCCTCACATGCTCAGTAGGGCGGAACAACCTTTAACTTGGGGTATGAGTGGCTGGAAAATTCTGAAACAACCAAGAAGATAAATTTTGACTTTTTGAGGTGGAGACTGATGGAGAACATGTTACAGTCTGAAAACAGAAGTTAGGACAGCTTCTAAATGTATATCAGAAGCTGTATGGATGATTTAGTCAAGAAACACTTGAAGGAAATTGGATTTTGAATACAAAAATAAAAAACTAGCAGGTTTTATATTTGTATTTGCAGTTCTGGATTCTTGGAATTTGGTAATGTTTCAAGGATTTTTGCTCTTCAAATTTTCGACCCCTTTACATTTGAAAATGGATTCTAATTTATAGGCAAAGGTATAGTAGCTTAGAGAGGTCAAGGGTATAGCCATCATGCTAGGGCACTGACTTGTTCTTGAAGCAAGTTAAACAAGTATGGTGGTTAGCAGCTTTTAGTCGTGCCAAAGCTGGATTTGTAAGCATGAATTAAGGAAAAGTACCCTAAGAAGCAAAAGCAAAGCATGGACCCAGCATACTCTTGTACAAAAGTTTGCTTTTTCAAGGACAACAATGTATTTCTATGCCACACGTGGGGAAATCCTTTGGATAAAAACTCAAAAGTTGTTGTGAGCATTAAATGATGATGAGATTTATCAAACGAGAAATCCTGCAATATGAGATTATGCATCATAGCTTAATTCTGGGTCAGAAGTTCAGCATCAATGCAACTTTAGAATAAACATCCAACTTCTGATCTTTGAATCTCTTTGCTCTAGCATGTTCTGAGTGAATTCTCAGTCTTTCTAGAAAGCTTATAACATGCTTTGTAAACCCTCTTTGAATTGCTCTTGTAAATTCTGACTGGACCTACATGAAAATTGATCCAGAAGTTCTAACCAAATCCTGTTTTGGAAAGGTCTAGAATTTACTGAAGGAATCAGTTTTAATGACGTGCCTTTAAAGCTGTATAACTTAAAATCCCATCAATTATAGAAGAAGTTCTATTTTGTAATGTTTTATATCTCATTGAGGTCTACAACTCTTGTGTTATAAGTTCTTCCCGAATCAACTTGTATCATGGTTAAAATCTGGCCAGAAGTTTTGAATTTATCATATTTCTTAAACACTTAGAAAAATTTCTAAGTAATTAGAATTTTGACTTTTTCAACATAATATTGACTTTTGATTTTCTTGATGAAACAAACTTCATATTTTAACATATCTTGATGGAATATGATTCTTGGAACTTGATTTTGGATCCAAAAGTCAAAGTTTGACTTTTCAGTGTGTAATTAAGCATTTTGCCTTTGTGTCAATTCCAAGACCAAGTTGATGTATTAGTGCTGCAAACTGAATTTTATGGGAGATCTTGTGAGAATCCTTGGAAAATGAGAGGGCAAATTTTGTGGTACAACAATATCCCTCATTTTTTCCCGAGCCCTTTTGGTTCGCCGGGATGCCGTTATTTTTGCCTAGGCCAGTCGACCTAACGGGTCTTTGCTCATGCATAATATCTTTTAACTATGTCCTCATTCATCGAGTGTAGAGAATTGCCATTGTCCATAGTAGTAAGTGTTGCCACACTTCCAGAAGATGTTTGCTTGATTGTACGTGATTCATTGTTGGAATTCATATCCAATGCCCCAAGTGATTCAGATGGAGATCTTCCCCTGGCTATTTGGCACTTTTGAGAGGTTCCCCGAATCTTGAATTGACTTCCCCAGCTCACTGGACACTATGATATTCCCGTTGATTATGAAAGGCCTTTTACTAGAATGTCTTTCCATAGAGGTGATTTTATGCATTGAGAGAATTTTTGTTCATCGAATATCCGTTGTGCGAATTTCTCTGTTGTTTGAACAACTAGTCATATGCAAACAATGGTATTTAAAAAATGCAAAGATTATGTTTGTATTGAAGTTGAAAAAAATCATTTTTTAGTAAAACAAACAAATTTTGTAAGAGTGTGATATCAACTCAGGATTTATAGCAAACCTTACAGGAGTCAGGATATCTTTTGTAACAGTATGCTTTCGAACTAACCCATGCTTCATCTAGGACTTTTAAGGGTTGTAACGTGGCCTGGTTCATGGTTTAAGAATCAAAGGATAAAGTCTCAAACTTTATTTGTACCCAACCCATTTTTCGTGATTTTCTTCAGTCCTAAACTCAGTTAATTGTGCGTTTAAATTTCGGTTGAGTCTGGAATCATTGCTTTCATACTTGGTGATGGTTCAGAAATTGAACGTTCATTTGAGAAGGCGGTCGTTTTTGTAAACTTTTATTTTTTGTTGAGGATTTGTGGTGACCTATTTTTGATTTTATTATCCCTCCTTTTGCCTGAACTGTTCCTTCTGTGATTATAGTCAGCGAGATGTCCCCGTTTTTTCTTAAGTCTCCTTCATAGGTTTTTGACTTAGAGGGCTTTTCTTTTGAGAGATAATGATTTCCTGTTTTGATGATTATGCAGAACCATCACCACCTTTTGTTTTTGAAGGGCATATTCAACACCACTCGTCGTGTATGAAGGGAAATATTGTGATTGAATGCACCTTTGAACTAACTGAGAAACTACTATGCCCCAGATTATGAATAAGGGTTCCAATTTGCATGAAAAAGAGAACTCCTACTTCTTAGGCTCAAAGGGGTTGACTAGGGATTATCTTCCTTATAACTCCACTGTTTAGGATTTGAAACAACGCTTCTACATCGTCAGCAATGTCTGTCCAAAAGCATATTGTATAGATTGTGGTATCGTTCTCGTCATCCTCCCTCTAAAAGCCTATAGCTTTTAATCAAGAGTCGAATATCACCACAAAGAAGTAAAAAACACAGTTTGAATATAGTGAATATGAATGAATTAATTCAAGACAAGCATATATGATGCATTAATGAAAACAAAGTTTGACATAATGGATAAGCGTTCAAACAAACAAAAGAAATTACAATTGAAAATTCAAAGTGAACTGGACACTCTCAATGATTTAGCATGGGAGCAGTGATCACATTGGGACCCTTAGGAGGGTCAAATTCAATCTCCTTGTTGTCGATCAAATCTTGAATTTTGTCCTTTAAAGTCCAACAACTGTTGGTGTCGTGCCCGAGACTATCAGAATGGTAGGTACATTTTACATTTGGATTGTACTTAGGAGAGGAGGTATCAGGGTTTTTAGGAGGATCCTTTAGTGTAATCAGTTTAGCTTTCAGAAAATGTTGTAACGCTTGAGACAATGGCATATTAATCTTAGCGTAATGTCTTTCTTGGTACTTTACCATATGCCTATTTCCCTGTCGTTGTTGAACAGGTGTAGGATTGGAGATTAGCACTGCACCCACGGAATGATGGTTGTCCTTTTTACTATGGCCCCTTTGACCATAGAAAACATTAGTTTCTCTTTTACCACCAAATGGACTCTTCTCAGCATTAGAGGGTGCGGCCATCATAATTTTCCCACTCTTGATACCGCTTTCGATCCTCTCCCTAGTAAGAACCATCTCTATAAAACTGGGTGAAGAACTCCCAATCAGCAGATTGAAGAACGGGCTTGTCAGAGTGCCCATGAACATGTCTACCATTTCTCGATTAGTCAGAGGAGGTTGCACCCTGCCAGCTAAATCCCTCCATTTCTGTGCATATTCCTTGAACCCTTCTCTTGAGCCCATGGACATATTCTGTAATTGCACTCGAGTTGGTGCCAGGTCAGCATTATATTGGTACTAATTGTATAAAGCAGCAATCAACTCCTCCCAGGTATGAATGTCAGTTCCTTCTAACTGATAGAACCACTCTAGTTGAGTGCCAACCAAACTTTCTTGGAAGAAATTGACCCATAGCTTCTGGTCAATAGTGCGAGGCTAGATCATTCTGACGTATGATCTCAAGTGAGGTTTAGGACAAGAGACCCCGTCATATTTAGCAAATGTGGGAACCTTGAACTTTGGTGGGATGACCACTCCAGAAACCAGCCCTAACTCTTCAAAATCCAGCTCGGGTACCCTCTGAGTCTCCATGGCATTGAGACGATCCCCCAGCTATTTGTATTTATCATCAGCAGGAGGATATTGTTCCTCAGAGTAATTAGCCTCATCTTCCTCAGACCCAGGGTTATTGTTTTCTTCTATTAGCTTCTCTTCTTGATTGTCCCCCCTATTTGACGGGGTTGCGAAATCTAGAGCTCGCTTAGCCGGTCCTCTGAACCTTCTACCCAAATTCAAGACACCATTTGGTTTCTTTACCTTCTTGGTCTTCTCTTTGATGATCAGAGCTTTCAGATCTTCTTTCCCCTTAGCCAGAGCCAGGAACATTTGTTGGAACTGAGCATTTTGAGCTTGAAGGTCCTTCACTGTTTGTTCAAGAGCCATTTCTTTTGCTAAAATAAACAGCGAAAAGATGAGAAACCTGTCTCAAAATACCTGCTTATGTAATGATATGCATGCTAATGTTTATGCAATGTTTTGAAGGACTTAGGGAAATTTAAATTTATGAGCCAAAATGAAACAAAGATTTTATTAATAAGATTCAAATTACAATTACCTTTTAAGCTTACAATAAAAAACTCTTAGAATCTAAGAATCAAATCTCCCATGGGCGCTTCCCCTTCTTGTTGAGGTAGACACTAAGACTCTCTTCTTTGTGAAGTTGTTTCGTGAGCTCTAACACTTTCTTCTCACTGGGGTAGAATTGACCTCTAAAGGTATCATGTTCTTCCTTCAGCTGAATCCACGACCTTTGCAGCTCTTCAAGATCAGTGGGCATATCAGGATGGAGAATTGTATAAGGAACATGTTCTTCGATGACAAGATCCACAATCACTGCTAAGATGGATGTATTGTGAGAACATAGTTTGATTCTACAACCCTTGGTTAGAGTTTTGATGATAACAAATACAAATAATAAATAAATACAAAGAAATATATACAAAGAACAAATATGCTCCTTAAAATTATGTTTTGTATATACAGAAGTTCTGATGGGATCAGCATCAGAAGATAAGCAATAAAGAATTTCACGCTGAAGCAATCAGATTATACACTGAAGATTTGTGACCAGAACCTGCGCTTAATGTCAACAAACTCTAATTCTGAACAAAGACATATCAACCAAGTCATCAATATTCTGAAGCGTCATCAACAGTTAAGGATAGAAGACTCTAAAGCGTTACTAATTATTCAAGACAGAATTAATGCCAACGGCTTTCTTCATACAAGATCTTCTACAAAAGGAAAGTGTGTTATTAACATTAAACTTGCTTTATGGACAACGTCTTTGCCTTGCCTATATAAACAAGTCTGCTTGTGAAAGAAGCACGTACGAACGCACACATCAATTTGCAGAGAATTCCAAAACCGTGCATATTCAAGCTCTAGCAAATTTATTCTATTCTAAGCTTAATCTGTGTAATTATCACAGTTGTGATAAACTGTTTTGTTAGAAAAAAACAACACATTCTTGTTCAATTATTTGTAAAAGATTTCCTTGAGATTAACCGGTTTGTGGTTGTACTCAAGAAGAATTTAACAGTTGTTAAAGTAGCTGTTGTAATCGGTTGAGATTAGTGGATTAAGACCTCGTTGGAGAGAGGCGAAATCACCTTGACGGGCGGACTGGAGTAGTTTGAGATCAAACGAACCAGGATAAAAATATTGTGTCATTAAGCTGTTTTTTATCTAAGTTTTTCAATTCAACCCCCCCTTCTTGTGTTTTTCACATCTTCAATTGGCATCAGAGCGCCTGGTTCTGAGCTTAAACACTTAACCGTGTCAGTACAAGATCCAACGACAGAAAAACACTATGGCAGGACCAAGTCAAAACATCAGCAATGAAAACAATGAAGAAAGGGGCAGGTTCAGTGGCAAACCTCCAGTCTTTGATGGAGAGAACTTTGATTACTGGAAAGACAGAATTGAGAGTTTCTTTCTGGCCCATGATGCTGATCTGTGGGACATGGTGACTGATGGATACACGCACCCAGTGGATGGACGTGGTCAGAAGATAGACAGGAAAATGATGTCTGATCAGTAAAAGCGTGAATTCAGAAACCACCACAAGGCTAGAACAATTCTTCTCAACGCCATCTCATATTCAGAATATGAGAAAATATCAAACAGAGAAACTGCCAAGAATATGTTTGATTCTCTGAGAATGACGCATTAAGGCAATATTCAAGTCAAAGAAACCAAGGCCCTTGCGCTCATTCAGAAGTATGAGGCATTCAAGATGGAAGATAATGAATCAATAGAAACTATGTTTTCAAGATTCCAAATTCTTGTTGCTGGTCTAAAAGTTCTTGACAAAGGGTATTCTAATGCTGATCATGTTAAGAAGATCATCAGAAGCTTGCCAAAACAGTGGAGGCCAATGGTCACAACACTTAAGCTAGCCAAAGATCTCAACAAAATCTCTATGGAGGAACTTGTCAGCTCCCTCAGAAGTCACAAGATAGAGCTAGAAGCAGATGAACCTCAAAAGCAAGGTAAGCCATTGGCTTTAAAATCTAACAGAAAATCTGAATCCAAAGTTTTGCAGGCTATGGAAGAAACCTCTGATGGATCCTCATCAGAAGAAGATGAACTGTCTCTCCTCTCCAGAAGGGTGAACCAACTGTGGAAGAAGAGGCAAAGGAAGTTCAGGAATCCCAGAAGATCAGAAAATCAGAATGAATCTTCCTTCAGATACAGAAGGTCAGAATCCTCCTCTGGACACAGAAGATCTGAAGGCTCTTCAGGATACAAAAAGCCAAAAAAACAAAGACATCATATGCTATGAATGTAACGAGCAAGGGAACTAAAAAAGTGACTGCCCAAAGCTTCAGAAGGAGAAGCCCAAAAATAAGTTTATCAAGGAAAAGAAGAAAAGTCTCATGGCTACGTGGGATGATTCTAACACATCTGAAGCTGACTCAGAATCAGATGATGAAAGAGCTAACATAGCTCTCATGGCAAACGTATCTGAAGACAGTGAAGCTTCTGGTTCAGGCTCAGAATCAGACACAGAAGAGGTATTCCCTGACTTTACTATAAAATTTGCTAAGGCTGAACTTGATGAAAGCCTTAATGAAATTCTGGAAAGGTATCAGCAGATCAGAGTCAAATTCAGAAACCTGAAAAGGAATCTTGCTTCTGACTCTGATAAGACTGAGAGTCTCAGATTGGAGAATTCTGAGTTAAAAGAAAAAATTTCAAAATTAGAAAACCAGTTGCAAAACTCTCAGAAGGAAACAATCCCTGAAACTCCCAGCAATGCTGACGAGATCATCAAAGAGTATGACCACAGCTTTCAGAAGTTTCTATCTAAAAACATAGACAGAAGCAAGATGGCTTCAATGATCTATGGAGTTAGCAGAAATGGAAAAAAAGGGATAGGATATCAAGGTAAGGTACCTACACCAAAAAATACCATGGACCTAGTTATAAAACGCACTCCACTTGATTCACACTTTATGTATGGGCACACACATGACATAATTTACACAAGTAGTGATTATTCTGTCAAACCAAAATTCAACCATAGTTTTCGTAAAACTAACAAATCAGGACCCAAGAAAGTGTGGGTATCTAAGGATAAAATAATACATGTGGCAGATATCTTTAGCAGTAAAGCAAAGACACCAATCATGGTACCTGGACTATGGCTGCTCACGACACATGACGGGAAGAAGGCATATGTTCCAAAGCCTGGAACTTAAGCCTGGAGGCCACGTAGGCTTTGGAGGCAATCAGAGAGGAAAGATCATTGGCTCTAGAACAGTAGGTAATGGAAATCTTCCCCCTATAAGTAATGTTTTATTAGTTGATGGATTAATGCATAACCTATTATCCATAAGTCAATTAAGTGATAATGGTTATGATATAATCTTCAATCAAAATTCATGCAAAGCTGTTAGTCAGAAAGATGGGACTATCCTATTTAATGGAAAGAGGAAAAACAACATTTATAAAATCAAACTTTCTGAACTGAAAAGTCAGAATGTAAAATGTCCACTGTCTGTTAACAACGAGCAATGGATCTGGCAGAGAAGATTGGGACATGTTAGTATGAGAAGAATATCTCAGATTAACAAACTCAATCTGGTCAGAGGACTTCCTAACTTGAAGTTTAATTCAGATGCTCTGTGTGAACCATGTCAGAAAGGTAAGTTTGCAAAACCTGCTTTCAAATCCAAAATATTGTTTCCACCTCTAAGCCATTAGAACTTCTTCACATTGACTTATTTAGACCAGTAAAAACTGCTTCAGTCAGTGGCAAGAAGTATGGGTTAGTAATCGTAGATGACTATAGCAGATGGACATGGGTAAAGTTTTTAAGACACAAGGACGAGTCACACTCTGTGTTTGTTACCTTTTGTAACCAAGTTCAGAATGAAAAGGATCTTAGAATCGTCAAAGTCAGAAGTGATCATAGTGGAGAATTTGAAAATAAATATTTTGAATTATTTTTTAATGAAAAAGGCATTCTGCATGATTTCTCTTGTCCTAGAACTCCCCAGCAAAATGGAGTTGTAGAACGAAAGAATATAACATTGCAAGAAATGGCCAGAACCATGATCAACGAGACTAACGTTGCTAAGATCTTCTGGGCAAAGGCCATAAACACAGCGTGTTACATTCAGAATAGAATCTCCATAAGACCTATTCTGGAAAAGACTCCATATGAATTGTGGAAGAACAGAAAGCCCAACATTTCTTATTTCCATCCATTTGGATGTACATGTTTTATTTTGAATACAAAAAATTATTTGAACAAGTTTGACTCTAAAGCACAAAAGTGTATTATGTTAGAATACTCTGAACGCTCAAGAGGGTACAGAGTATACAATACAGAAACATAGATTATTGAAGAGTCAATCAGTGTTCGGTTTGATGATAAACTTGACTCTCAAAAGTCAAAGCAGAATGAATCCCTTGCAGGTATGGATGTTGAACTCACAGGTACTGAAGACAACTCATCAGAGGCTCTCAATAGAGACACTCCTTCAACATCAGAAAGAGTCACTACAAGCAATCCAGCACCCTCTGTTGATCAACTCCAGAAAAGACCATCCAGAAGCAGCATTGATCACCCAGAAGAAACAATTTTAGGAAGGAAGGAAGATCTAATCAGATCAAGATCTACTTTCAGAAATTCTGAAGAGTCTCTCATGGGACTAGTTTCTCTGATTGAACCAAAAACAATTGATGAAGCACTTCTAGACAATGACTGGATTCTGGAAATGCAAGAGGAGCTAAATCAATTCACCAGAAATGACGTATGGGATCTGGTTCCCAAACCAAAAGGATCCAACGTCATTGGTACAAAATGGGTGTTCAAAAACAAACTGAATAAACAAGGTGAAGTCATCAGAAACAAAGCACGACTGGTAGCAGAAGGTTATAGTCAGCAAGAGGGGATATACTATACAGAAACCTTTGCTCCAGTCGCCAGGTTAGAATCTATCAGACTTTTAATATCATTTGCTGTTAATAAAGGCATCACTCTGTATCAGATGGATGTCAAAAGTGCATTCTTAAATGGCTATATAGAAGAAGAGGTATATGTGCACCAACCCCCTGGTTTTGAAAGTTCCAAAAATCCAGAATATGTTTTCAAACTAAAGAAGTCACTCTATGGTCTGAAACAAGCTCCCAAAGCTTGGTATGAAAGACTAAGTTATTTCCTGTTAGAAAAGGAATTCACCAGAGGGAAAGTGGACACAACCTTGTTCTGTAAGACAGTTAAGAATGACATTTTAGTATGTCAGATTTATGTTGATGACATCATATTTGGATCCACTAAACCCTCTCTGAGAAGAGAGTTTGCTAAATGTATGCAGGCAGAATTTGAGATGAGCCTAATGGGGGAACTAAAATTATTTCTGGGCATTCAAATAAATCAAACTCCAGAAGGAACTTACATTCATCAGAGCAAATATGTCAGAGAACTTCTGAAGAAATTTGATCTCTCAAAATGTAAGCCATCAAGGATTCCAATGCATCCCACGTGCATTCTGGAAAAAGAAGAGGTAAGTAAAAAGGTAGAACATAAGGTCTACAGAGGTATGATTGGTTCTCTTCTGTATCTGATGGCTTCAAGGCTTGACATTCTATTCAGTGTTTGCATTTGTGCTAGATTCCAATCAGATCCTAGAGAATCTCACTTAACAGCAGTTAAGCGAATTTTCAAGTATCTGAAAGGCACTGCTAATCTGGGTTTGTTTTATAGAAAATCAAATGATTATAGCTTAGTAGGATACTGTGATGTTGATTTTGCTGGAGACAGAGTAGAACGTAAAAGCACTTCTGGAAGCTGCCAGTTTCTGGGAGAAAATCAGATCTCATGGTCCAGCAAAAGACAATCCATAATTGCTCTATCAACAGTAGAAGCTGAATACATAGCAGCAGCTGGATGCAGTACGCAAAGGTGCCTCGGGCAAGGCATCGGGCCGTAAAGTTTCAAATTGTTTATTATAAATATTAAAACAAATGGGTCAATTACTGCGGAATAAAAGAAACAGGTATGAAGTCCCTAGCCATCCAGTTATTCGGTCCACCGTTGGTTGTTGGGTAGATCCAGCTGTCGATGTCTGAATCCTCTTCAGTGTCTTCAATTGCATTAATTCCACGATTGCTGATGTGTATAGGAGGTCTTCCAGCCCGAGCGTTCCTAACAGCCCTTTGAGCCCCTGTAGTAAAGCCCAAGCCAAATTTGTCAGTTTTGTGAGTGAGATCAGGGAGTTGACCCCAATTGGTACACCCACCTTCTTTAACCACAACCCTGGCGTCCTTGAGATAAGCCATATTCAACGGAGGTTTGTTGGTAGTAACTTCAGTTGATGCCAACATCTGAGGGACCTCTTCGAAATCCTGACAAGGAGTTTCTATGATTTCCCCATCCATCTCTAAGTAGCAAAAGGACTTAAGGTGACTCACCATATATTCTTCTTCACCTCGCACTGTGACAATCTTTCCCTTCACCGGATACTTCAGCATTTGATGGAGTGTGGAAGTAACTGCCCCAGCCTCATGGATCCAAGGACGACCCAGCAAGCAAGAATATGACGGCCTGATATCCATTACGTAGAAGGTGGACCCAAAAGTCTGAGAACCCACTTTGACAAGTATGTGCACCATTCTCTTCGATCCATCAAAAGCCCTTACCACAATGTTACTAGGCTTTAGAGTCAAACCCTCACAATCCAAACGGTCCAACGCTTTCTTCGGCAGAAAATTCAGTGAAGACTCAGTATCTACCAGCACATGAGCCATAGTGGTTCCCCTGCACTCAATCGAGACATGCAGAGCATTATTATGCTTCCTTTCTTTCGGTGTTAGATTCGTATCTGCAAAACCCAGCCCATTGTCAGCAGTCAGGCTGGCCACACAATCTTTGAACTGATCTGCTGAAGTTTCCTGCGGCACATGCGCAGTCTTGGGAAATGCAATTAAAGCCTTCGCATGGGCTTTAGAACACAACAACATGGATATCTTTGATGGGGTCTTCCCAAGCTGCTCGACCACATTGTAGTCGCTCTTCTTAATGATTTTCAGTATTTCCTCTATTTCTTGTTTAGAGGCTTCCACAACGATTTTCTTAGGTGCCTTCGTCTGGGCAGGCTCACCTATAATTTCCTTGCCCCGAGTCCTAAATGGCTCAGCAGCAGGGGTAATAACTGGAGTAGGAATAGGAGAAATGTCAGGAGTGCTGGTTGGAGCAGTAGTTGGAATAACAGTAGGCTTGATGATCTTCGGAGCAATCTCAGGAGAGAAAACCCTTCCACTTTGGGTAACCTTACTAGTCCGGACAATATTACTGACATCAGTATCAACTTCTTCATTCTTCAGATCTTGCTTAATGCCATGATAGTACACATCAGCACCATAATGCCATGGGACAACCTTGTCTGAGGTTTACGGGATGGGACCAGGTACGGTGATTATCAGCGGAGAAATTCTTTGAACAGGTGTAATCCTAATATGTATTCTCGAGGAAACCTTGGAAGGATTAGCGAAAATGGTTATAATAGCGACGTCTTCAATGGGAACAACAGGGATCGCAATGTTCTCGAACAAAATCTCTTTATTATCCATCAGGTGTTGAACACCTGACTTCAACAAACGACAACCAGAAGGTAGAATCGAACACATGTGGCAACCTTCACCATAACCCGGAAATAAACCGGCCAACAACAAATTCTTCTTAACAGTCATAAAAGGAGTAGAAATTTCTTCCACAGAGGTCACAAATAAATCAGTGTCAACAACATTAACTCCACGACCATGGTTGGGCATGGGAGCAGTTATAACATTCGGCTATTCTGGAGCATCGAACTCTATCTCCTTGGCTTCAAGCAAGTATTGTACTTTGTTTCTCATAGCCCAGCAATCGTTTGTATCGTGGCCAGGACTCTAAGAATGGTAGGCGCACCACGCGTTGGGATTGTATCTGGGAGAGGTAGTGTTTGGATTCTTGGGAGCATCTTTCAAGGTTGCCAAGTTGGATTTTAATAAATGAGGTAAAATTTCAGGCAAAGTCATGTTGATGCGGGTAAACTACCGTTGTGGTCTTTCCACCCTTGGTTGATTGTTGCGTTGTGGAGCGACAGTGGGTCTTGGTATCACTACAGCATTTACCGTTTGACGGTGTTCAAATATGCTTTGGCCCCTCGGGCTATAGACCACACTGGCTTCCTTCTTACCAGCGAAAGGCTTCTTTGCTGAACTCGAGGAGGCATCCTTATATATTTTACCACTCCGAATTCTAGCTTCTACTCTTTCTCCAGTTAAAATCAGCTTGATGAAACCAGATGACGAGCTGCCAATTAAGTGATTGAAAAATGGACCTAATAGCGTTCCTAGAAACATATCAACAAACTCCCTATCAGACAAAGGGGGTTGAACTCTCCCAGCCAAGTCTCTCCATTTTTTAGCATAATCTTTAAAAGCTTCACCTGCACCCATGGACATACTCTGGAGTTCAGTACGCGTGGGAGCAAGGTCGACATTAAACTGATACTGCTTATAGAAAGCAGCAACAAGATCTTCCCAGTTTCGGACACTGGCTCCCTCCAACTGGTAGAACCATTCAAGCTGAGTCCCTGACAGACTATCTTGAAAGAAATGCACCCACATATTTCTATCAGTGGTGTGGGGTTGAATCTTCCTGACATACAACCGGAGATGGAGCTTTGGGCAGGACACTCCATTATACTTGGCAAAAACCGGAGCTTTGAACTTTTACGAGATGACCACTCCCGACACCAAACCCAATTATTTAAAATCCAACCCAAGTATCTTCTGAACTTCCATGGCACTCAGACGATCTTCCAACTGTTTGTATCTATCCTCAGCAGGAGGATATTGCTCATCGTTTTAATCCGTATCGTTGTCAGAAACTGCAGGACTAGGGTCCTTTACTCCTTCTTGGTTTTCCCCTTCCTTGGATGAAGAGGTCAGATCAGTTTGTTGCTTCAACCTTTCTCCAAACCTTCTTCCCATATTCAGAATACCGACAACCTTTTTCTTCTTCTTCTTCTCTTTCAGAATAAGGGCTTTCATATCCTCCTACCCTTTTTCCATACTTATGAACATTTGTTGGAACTGGGCGTTTTGTGCCTGAAGATCTTTGATGGCTTGATTGGAAGACATTTCTGCTGAAATAAACAGCGAAGAAGATGAGAAACCTGTAGTGATACCTGTAATGATGTGTATGATAATTGGATGCGCTTGTAATGATTTCAAAGACTTCGGGAAATTTAAATTTGCAAACCAAAATAAACAAAAACTTTATTAGCTTAAATTTGAAGGTTCAAAATGCCTTTAAGGCGTTACAAATAAGTAAATAAAACAAATCTAAAACTAGAAAAGAAAAATCAAAAGTCCCATGGACGCTTTCTCTTTGTGCTGATATAATCATTGAGCACTCTTTCTTCCTGGAGCTGCCTGGTAAGCTTTAAAACCTTCCTCTCTTGATCATGGAATTGTTCCCTGTAAGTATCCCGCTCATTCTTCAGTTGAATCCAAGACCTTTGTAACTCCCCAAGATCAGTGGGCATGTAAGGATAGAGAACCATATAAGGAATGCCTTCTTCAGTAGTGGGTTCCACAATCATTAGTAATACAGCCACATAAGGCATCATAAACTTCTGGGCATGAGCTCGTACCCATTGGAGGTAAGGCTCCATAGGAATGGAAGTCTTTGGTCCCAAATCTTTGGTGTCAGATCTGTTTACCATACCCCAAGCTCGTATGAACCTCCGGTGATACTCATTAACATCATCCTCATAGTTGAATACAATGCCCTTAATAAGTTACTCATGGGGACCATCTCTTCGAGCATGACCAAATTGTCGCAGAGCTAGACAAGGATTGTAAGTTACACCCCCTCTGGTACCAAGTAATGGGACAT
The DNA here is from genome assembly GCA_948472305.1 of Vicia faba. Lineage (NCBI taxonomy): Eukaryota > Viridiplantae > Streptophyta > Magnoliopsida > Fabales > Fabaceae > Vicia > Vicia faba. The sequence goes on from CATIWC010002436.1 coordinate 36,921, forward strand.
TAGGGTACTCCCCACAACGGTCAATAATAGCAATGTCTTCCATAGCTCGGGAACACCAAAGAATATCCGTATGAGCGAGTGACATTATCCTTTGCGACCAACCCAAACCTTCTTCGTTCTTCGGTACAAACTTAGGGAGGTGAGAAATAAACCACCTCGACAGCAACGGCATGCAGCACATAAGAGTCCCTCTTCTCTTTATGGTACGAGTATGGAGAGTGTGCAAAATATCTCCAAGCAAGGTAGGCACAGGGTTGCGAGAAAGGAAAATCTTGATAGCATTCACATCTACGAAGGAGTCTGGATTAGGGAAGAGAACTAAACCATAGATAATAAGACCCAAGAGCTCCTCAAAAGCCTAAAAATCCATATCATCCCAAAATAGATGAGCCTTATCTATCATAAATTTGGCTAGAAAACCCTCGACTCCGCTTTGAGGCAATGACTTCTGGCTTAGGAACTTCTTCTATACCTGTGAAGTGTACCTATTCATGAATGGGTATGCCCAGTAGCTGAGAGAATTCTTCCAAGGTGGGTACCAACTGATAATCTGGAAAGGTGAAGCAGTGGTGCTTGGGATCGAAGAACAGAAAAAGTACGTTCATCATCTGTTCAACAAAGTTTGAAGTAACCAGGCTGAGAAGTTGACCGTGTCTCCTAATGAAAGTAGAAGTTTCATAAACTCTTGATACTAACTCTTTGAGTTGGGAAGGTATCTTCACAAAGCTGATTCAGATATTATTTCTATGCACGAAAGCCATGATCTGCAAAACAGAACAAAGATAAACTTCCTTGGTCTTTGAAATGGTTAGTGTAATGAAGCATGAATGCCATTTTATGATGCATGATGTCATGATAAATCACAGGTATAGCAAACACAGGTATTGCAAACACAGTCAAATCACACAAAGCCCTTAGGTTTAAGGCTTGCATGAGGTCAAAGGTAATACCCTCTTGAAGTTAAGTTGGTTTCAAACCTGTCCTAGAAAAGTAATCGGGTTCTAGAGGATCTCAATATCACTGACCTTCCTTTATCGGTCATGGTTTCAGCTCACGCAATCTTTTCTTGCGGCCGAAATATTCCAAAAGTATGATCTCAATGAGTGTAGCATCGAGTATCAACCAGTTCTCAGCTCTACAACGAGGCCTGCTATCTCGTTACTTTCTAATGGCCAAGTTGTTCAACTAAGGTTCTAAGGTTCGTTAGTGCTTCACGACACCACGCAACGGCCCCGTATTCTCCTCGTTTCACCACAAGGGATACCAGTACCAACCAAAGTGCCACACCAACGTAGCTACTGCTTCAACTGTATCGGTCTACGCTGTACAGTTCCCTCACAGTCTATTTCTACTTACCTAATGAGTTCCCCCAGATCCGGGTATAGAATTTATAGTAACCCCAAACAAAACCCTCAAAAATAAATCAAACAAAGGAATCAAGAGAAGCAATTTTAATGACCTAGATCCTAAGGTATACCCCACTTATAATTCCCTAGAAGAGTCGCCAATTCTATGATACGGTAGCAGAACCAACTGTTTAATACTGGTTTGCATTTTGCGTTTTTTATTCGCAAAATGCCGCAGTAAGTAAGAGTCGCCACCGACTTTTATTTCATCCAACCGAAAAGGAAAAAGTACAGAAAAATCCTTTTTTGAGATTTTAAGTACGGGGGGTAGATTATAGAAAGGGAAGGTGTTAGCACCCTTTCTATCCGTGGTTTTCCACGGGCTCTTAGGTACTTGCTCATTTTTAAATTGCTTGTGTTTGTGTGCTTGTTCTTTTGAAAATGTTTTACTTCGTGATAACCCTTGTATCAGTCCTCAAGATTATTACGAAGTTGTTTTTGAAAACTTTGTTTGAAAAGTGTTGGTGTGAAAAGATTTATTTTGAGCAAGTACCTACTAGCATCTACCTACTCGAAAAAATATCGTTTCTATTCTTGTTTCCTTTAGACAGCGCTATCCTACTATTGAGAAATAGGTAGCACCGCCGTTGGAATTTGTAAGGGTCAATTCGAAAGGGACGTACGGTCACTAAAGCAATATTAGGACACCATAGTAGTAACCCTAGAGTCTTAAGATCTTTTTCGATGCAACATTTCCGAGGCAACATTTCTGAGGCAACATTTCCAAGGCAACATTCGAATGGGACATTTGATCTTTTTAGACGGGAGGGCAACCACTAAGACACCCTATGCTTAATGATCGTTTACCGAAGGCAACCGAAGTGATATTATACCTTAAGACTGAATATGTGCGAGTGATCTATTTTCAGTTTATTATCTTTGCACATTAGGGTTTTCTAACCATTTTAATTTTGTCATGCATTCTTGTCATACAATCCTATTAGCATTCATCTAACAGTTAATAATTGTGGAAATTTAAAAGTGCGAAAATATTAAACCTAACTATTACAAGGCTTCGGGGAGGGGGATTAATTACATAGCCAAAAATCGGGGAAAAGCGATAAGTAAAAACCCTAGTTAAAACTATTACATCCTCAAAACGATTGCAAAAATAATAAAAGGATTAAATGCGCGCGGTAAGTTAAATGCGAGGCGATTAGGGTTTTGACCCATTGACTAATCCTACTTGCGATTGATTAAAGAAAAAAAAGTTTTTTTTGTCATGTTTTGTTATTTGAGAAAATAATGAATAATTAAATTGCAAATAAAATCCTAAGTTCTAATTAATGTTAATTTTTGAAAAATAAATTAATTAATTCTAAACAACCTATTTTTGTATTTTTGTTTTATTTGAGAAAAAGAGAAAAATTAAATCAAGAGTTAACCTAATTTTCTAATTTAATTTTAATTGTGAAAAACAAATTAAAGTTACCCTAATTTAAATATTAATCTAATTAATTAACAAAATTAAATTTAATAAGAAAAACAACTAACTCTAATTTTTTTGACTTTTTTTTATTTTTATGATTTAATTAAAACCGATTTTAAAAATAAAATAATTAAACAAAATAAAAGATAAAATAAAAACTAAAAATAAAAAGAAATTGAGAATTGGGGCTGTTGTCTTGCTGAAAGAGGGGGTGTGTATCTGAATTTCTTTGGCCCATTAAGCTCCCCAGCCCAGTCAGCGCTGGATCTGATGTAGTGTTGACTTTATGGTGCATCCTATTCCTTCCTTGCAGGCGTTGGATCTTTGCTGGAGATAGATCTGATGGTCAGATCTTGAGTTGTATGGTGGGCGCTTGAGATTGTGAGGCACTGGATCTGTTGAAGGAAAAGAAAATAAAGAAATTGGTATGGACCTGGGATCGAACCCAGGTCCTTATGCCTTTTGCCAACGCCATGTTGCCAGCTGCGCTATGATTGTTAGTTGTAATTACAATAATAATAAAACATAATATGAGAAAAACAAAAGAGTTGATTCCAAAGCGCGCGAAAGTTCAAACGGGCCAGTCACATGCTGCCACGCCATCGTCTTCCTCATGGATTCTGTCGTTTTAGAAAAAAGAAATTTTATCTACAGTCATCCACTGTAGGTATAACCCTGCATATTTCCAAAATATTGTACACGCAAGATAAATGAAAGGTAATGGTACCAATCAACTCGTCTCATCCTCACGAGCATCATGGTACCTGATTCATGGCCCAATTGTTCCTGTACAAAAAGACCCTAAAAATAACACAAAAACCATAGCAATGGCAACATCATGTACAAGCATCAAAAACGCAATTAAATGACATGGTTAGCTTGCAGACATGATGATAATCACAAATATGAAAATTAAAATTGCTAATGATGCAAGAATTGGGATAATCGATTCTAGAAAAAAATGCAAACCGTGTGAGTTACAGTTGGTGTTTCTGGGTGCTTCAAGCCTTGCAACTGATCCAATTGGCTTCTGGGAAGGTCCATCAATGGATTGGGATAGCTAGGATGGCTTGAGATGGCCTGTGGAGTGAAAACCAATTCACACTTTTCTTTGAATTTTGTGACTTTTCTCTGCCTTTTTTCACGACTCTAACCCTTTTATTTTGATCTGGAATTGTTCATTATATAACCTAGAGTGAATTAGGTTAACAAACTTGGACTAAATCTTTGCATTTATCCAAGATTTGATTTGATTTGCAAGCTATATGATATGTTGCTATTTTGAGCCAAACCATGCCTTTCTTTTACCAATTGACCTTAATTCTATTTGATCTTATTAACTAAGCATATCTAGATTGCCAATCTGTCAAATAAACAAATCAAATCATATCTTTGTTATTTTTCATCATTTATTTGATTTAATTCACTTTTTAATTAATGAAAAATCAAAATAAATTGAAAAATGAAGCACATAATTGGTGAGTGAACATTTGAGTCATGGACCACATTATAATTAAGGTGCAAGCATAAAAAGTTGGGCCCATTTAGCAAAAAATGCAAATTTGAGCACATTTGACTTTTGGCAATTTTGCAAAAATGGTCAACTTGGACAATGCATTACTCTCTCAATTCTGACCCTAGAGAGGTGTTCTTGGACTCTTTAGAAAGCTTAGGATGTCCTCTAAACAAACCTTTTAGTCTCATCTTAATTGAGTCTTCAATGTTCATGTATGGAGCTTTGACCCAAAAGGTGTTTTTGTTAACTTTTCAAAAGGACCAATAATGTTAAAATTCATATCCTTTTGTGAGTGCATATTCTGGACTTGGGAGATGAAGATGAATTGTAGGGAATTGCATACTCTTCAAAATGAGCTTTGGATGGTTCATTTCTGATAAAGTATGAGAATGTTATGCTTGGTCAAAGTTGAGTTGACTTTTCTTATAAAACCCTAATTTAGCAACTTTTGGGTTTTGATGAATTGTGAGCAATCCTTGAGGAATCATAATAAATCCCTTGATCGAATGATGGATAATACTTCAAAACGAGGATTTTGACCAAAAATCTTGAAGTTTGATTGTATGTGGGCCACAGTTGACTTTTGACCTAATATAGTTGATTTTCAGGCATTTGAGCAATTGAATGAGCAAACTTCTTCTACAAGGCTTGAAACTTGACATGGATGATCTTGAGAACATATTAGGACAATGGTGAGAATTTGATTCCTTTTTGGTTCACACATCTTGATGAAGATGGAAACCCTAATTTGAGGTATATTTCCTTAGGAGAGAGTTTGTCTGGTCAATTCTTGAACTTCCTTGAGCAATTTGGGGACCTCACTTGCCATGTGTTAAGAAATATGGGAGGGAAAATTTTGGGGTACAACAAAGATCATCAAGAATATTTTTACGGTCTTCAGCTTCAAGAAGAGGTTTTTCATCTGGAAACCATTATCAATAGAAGGGATGTATTCATCAAGGATCTAATTGAGAGATCAAAGATCGAAGCAATGAAGGAGATCTTTAGAAGGGCCCAAGAGCGGAGTAATGAGAATCTAGTTTGGGATACCCTTGCTGATGTAGAGTTTGGGGAAATATCTTAGGGTTTATGATTTGTATTTATGATGATCACCGTCAGGTCTATTGATTGGGATCTCTTATCTTTGTACCTTTGTAGCCTTTAGGCTCTTAAATTTGTACTAAACTCATTTGTCACATTTTGTTGTTAATTATTTCTCGCTTGAAGCTTGAATCAAAATTTGGGGTCCTTAGAAATGAAGTGAACTTACCATTTGCATAATCATGCATCATTATACATTTTTGCTTCACTTTCCCGAGTCTTAGTTTTCCTTTGGTCCCATAGTACAACGCTCGTGCTAAGAGAAGATGGAAAATCTTGAATAAGAGAATCGCGAGCTGCACGAAGAAGTTATTGCTTTGAGAGCTGGTATGGAAAATTTAACTGCTTTGGTGGAATCGTTGGTGGTTGCTCAGAATCAGCCATCGCCTTCTCCTCCATCTCCTCATGTTACTCAGCCACGACAGACAACTGTTACTTCCGAGGTTCTGTCGGTTCCCATTTATGTTACTCCAGTTACTGCTGCTCAATATTATATGCTTCAGGGTTACCTGTGGTAAATTCATGAAAACTTCATGCCAAAAGGTTATAATTCTGATGATCAAGTTGCTGCTATTCCTATACCTCCTATGGTGCACATTACTCCTGCTGCTAAAAATAAAATTTGTTACACTGGGCCTTCTACGATGAATGCCATGCCATTTGTTAATGATGGAGTTTATCATCCTGTTCCTCCACCAAGTGAAAGTGTAGGCTTCTATGACCGATTGGATGAATTTCATGACCAATTCATTGAAATATAGAAAGAAATAAAGGCTCTTAGAGGGAAAGAGTTATTCTGACAGAACGTCAGTGAACTCTTCTTAGTCCTAACGTAAAAGTTCTAGCAAAGTTTAAGGTGCCAGAATTCAAGAGGTACAAGGGTAACTCTGGCCCCCGTAACCACCTGGTGATGTATATCATAAGGATGTCCACTCATACGGATAACCAATGTTTTCTTATTCATTTCTTCCATGATAGATTAACTGGTGCTTCTTTGAAATAGTATATGGGATTGGATAGTAGCAACATCTGCATATTTAATGATTTGGGTGAAGCTTTTATCAAACATTATAAGTATAACATATTTGTGGCACTTGATTGTGACCAACTGAGAACGATGGCTCAGAAAGATGAAGAGTCATTTAAAGAATATTCATAGAGATGGCATGAAGTAGCCGCCCAGGTGATCCCTCCAATAGAAGAGAAAGAAATGACAAAGATCTTCCTGAAAACTCTCAATTCCTTCTACTATGAGTAGATGGTTGCAACTGCTCCCACTGATTTTGTTGAAATGGTAAGCATGGGAGTCCATTTAGAGGAAGCTGCCTGCGAAGGCCGCTTATCTAAAGATAGGGACTCATCAAATGGTTCTAATAAGTATGGTGATAGTTCTTCCAAAGATAAATAGAAAGACTCATACACTATACTTCATGGTAGGCAAGGGGGATCTCATAATAGGAATCAACAAGTTGCTTATGTGACTCCAGTCGTTAATGTGGCTCCGACTGCTGTTGCATATTAGAGGGCACCTCAACAAGGTAATCAAGGGTAAGATAATCAGAGGAAAATGAGCTTTGATCCAAATCCAATGACATACACAGAGTTGTATCCTTCTTTTTTGAAGAAGAATCTGGTTCAAACTCGAGCTCGACCAGTTGTTCCTAAAAAACTGCCAAGAGGATACAAGGCTGACGCTTCTTGTACCTTTCATCAGGATGCTCCTGGGCAAGATTTTGAAGATTGCTTTGATTTGAAGGTTGAAGTTCAGAGGTTGGTATGGAGCGGTATCTTGTCATTTAAGGACATTGGCCCTAATGTTAAAAGCAATCTGTTAGCAAAACATGAATGAATCTCTGTTATTGATAGTTCCAAAGTTCGAGAAATGATTCCTTCAATGCAAGTCCAGATAAGAGAGTCTTCATGGTTTATTAGAATTTTTATTGCTTTCTCATTTGTATTTTTTTCTTGTTTATCATTGCACTATTTGCATGTAAGAACTTTTGCATTTGAATGTTTAATCTTAATATAACGAGTGTGTTTTCCTTGAAGAAATTCATTTGTTTCACTCGTATTTGTTTTAATTTTAAATTGCTTTATGATACCAACTTGTCACCCATTATCTTTCCTAGGAAGAGATTGGAGGGAGGATGATGAATCTAAAACACGAAATTTCTGGTTGTATGCTTTTGGATAAAACCCTGTTGATGATGTACAGACATTGTTTCAAATCCCCAAACACCAAAGATATAAGGGAGTGAAACCCTCGTTAATCCCTTTGAGCTTTAAAGTAGGAGTTTCCTTTCTATTCAGAAAAACTCTCCATTTTTAACCCGGGGCAGGGTAGTGTTCAGTTAATTGATTGAGTATTCAAATCTCATCAAGACTACGCATCCAAGGTTACAACAATGATTATCCTCCAAAAGCTTGAGGAAAGTCAAAGCCGCAACAGTCAATATTCTACTATCATTAGTGTGCATTAAGAGAATACGACATCACAATGGTTATCTCTCACACATCAAGAGATCAACAGATGACGATACCATAACGGTTATCCCTCATCTACCAAGGACTCAGGCAGTCACAATTCTTCCAACAAGCCACATACGACTCGAAGTCACACGACATGTTCAAAAGGAAATAAAAATGAAATGAATAAAAAATGATGAAAAAAATAAAGAGACAAAAATCCCCGCTAAGTCAGAACATGAAAAAATAAGTCGCTTAGGCAAAAGTCAGGGCATCCCGCTGAACTTTAAATTCAAAAGAATTAGTTTAGGAAAAAGTTAGGGAAAACAAAAAATTTCAAATAAAGGATTATGAAGAGAAGTAATCAACAAATAATAGATTCGCGTGATTACAAATACAAACACTAGAAGGGTGACTGCTACTCTGAAAGTCTTATCACTTCTTTAACCATCACGAAATCTTTTTCTGAGAAATGAACACTAGTATCAAATTAACTGAATATAGAACTGAAGAACATCATGAAGGGGGTGTGCACCAAATATTTTGAGCCTTAAAATCTTTTCTAAAAACCGAGAACCAGGCGACATTACAACCTTCAAAAGTCCTAATTGAAACATGGTTTATTTTAAAAGCATACTCCAATGAGATAGAGTTCCTGACTCCCATAAGTTATACTAAAATATTTGTGTTAGTATCATATGCTTTTCTTATCTTTCATACAAAAATAAATAATGCACTAATTCGTAAGATATCCGACATCTTTTCAAAAATCTTCAAGGCTTACATAATTGTTGCATTATAATTTTCATTCTCAGAATAAACTTTTCTGCTTATAAAACAATTGCTTAATGTCAAGGAAGCTTACCTATAAGTAGCAGTGATGATTTTAATCTTTCGAGGTCTGAAACTTTGTTAAGTAATTGGCGAATCGTTTCTAAGAATGATTATAGCCAGGGGCATGTTGCCTGAAGTCCTTCAGCATGAACAGGTTACTACCTCATAGTTTCATTACCCTCATGGGGTATATTTGAAGACTCTGTTTTTCCAAATACAGTCAATATGGGATATTCACGTCGAGATTCAACGAATCTCTTTGAGAGTTTGAAGACATTGGGGCATTTTGGGTGCCAGGTATTTTATAAAATCCTCTTAAGACAATTTATTCTCGTAAACCATGTAACTTGGCGCATTTAAGAAGTGAAGTTATTCGTAAGAATTGCCATGCATCATGCAGTCAATCAGAAGTAAACTTGGGGCATCCAAAATTAGTTCCAGGAGGCAACATAGATTTGTCAAGATATGTGATCTGCTTCGCACACATTATCAGATGGTGGTGTTCCCTATTATTTCCATCTAAGCAAGATTTTCTCCAGTTGGAGTGTTGTTATCCTTTCAATGGATTATTGATGTTAGAAGATTGGACTTTGAGCATCTTCATCTTTGGAGATATTAGAGTCTTATAGCATAAATATGCTCCGTCGATGGCTTTTTTTCTATCTCCAGTAATGTTCCCATCTTGTCGAGATTAGCAGAGTATCTGTTTGTACTGTGATGTTTTTTCATCTCCAATTTATCTATTTTGTTTGTTTTGTCAGCATATACATGACATTTATTTATTCATTCACACTTACACCATTCATGCACATTCGCATTTATCTATGTTTTTGGGTCCATCTTTGTTGGTTGTGTTTATCCCCAAGTAACTTATTTCCTCTTTCCAAATAAAGTGACAACTTAAGCAGAAAATGTACATCCTTTTTAATTTCCCACTAAGTTTATTCCTCGTGGAAGGTTTTTTGTTTCATCTCAGGATAGGATAATTCCCAGTTGAGCTTATTCCTCATCCGTTAGAGTCTTGTTCGGTTGTTTCTCTCCATTTTGTTCTTGGATTGAGCTTTGTCTCCTGACGATGTTACCGTGTGGATTTATCTAGGATGTGAAACCTAGATTGAAAATGTGTTTATTTTGCGCCTGTAAATACTTTTGTCTCCTCAGTAAAATTCTATTAATGATTCCCCATTGAAGGTGAACTTTTTTCCCCAGTAGTGTTGTTACAACATTTTTTCAGAAGCTCAACATGATAATAAAATCGTAGACTCTTTATTTGAGTAGCTTGATTATTTATGGATTTCCTCTTTTATGGAAAATGGAGGTCTCTTCATGAGCAGTTTGCTTTCCCCGGTGAAGTTATTGATTGTCATTCACAACAATGTCTTTATAATACTATATTGAAATCTTTTGCCTGACAGCAAGCGACGGCCTCTTTAGTTGAGGAGCTTGTGTATTTCCAGCATACTTTTACCTTATGGCAAATGGAGGTCTCTGCATGAGCATTTTGTCTATCTCCAACATATCAACTCAGATTTTTTAGCAAACGACATCTCTTCAGAAAAGTATCATGGGGAAGTTTGTATATTATCCTTATCAGGTGAAATACTTGATTAAGAAGAAACTGAGACCAATTTGTGGCTTATGACTAGGTTCTTAGGGAGGTTTACTCAGAAAATGACATCTCTTTGGAAAAGTACTGTGGGGAAGTTTGTATATTATCCTTATCAGGTGGAAGACTTAATTAAGAGGAAACTGAGACCAGTTCGTGGCTTATGACCAGGTTCTTGGGGAGGTTTACTCAGCAAACAGTATCTCTTCGAAAAATTCCCACGGGGAAGTTTGTATTTCATCCTTTTCAGGTGGAAGGCTTGATTAAGAAGAAATTGAGACCAGTTCGTGGCTTATGACTAGGTTCTTAGGGAGGTTTACTCAGCAAATGACATCTCTTTGGAAAAGTCCCATGGGGAAGTTTGTATATTATCCTTATCAGGTGGAATACTTGATTAAGAAGAAATTGAGACCAGTTCGCGGCTTATGACCAGGTTCTTGGGGAGGTTTACTCAGCAAATGGCATCTCTTCAGGAAAGTTCCGTGGGGAAGTTTGTATGTAATCCTTATCAGGTGGAAGACTTAATTAAGAAGAAGCTGAGATCAGTTGATGGCTTATGACCAGGTTCTTGGGGAGATTTACTCAGCAAATGGCATCTCTTCATAAAATTCCCGTGGGGATGTTTATATTTTATCCTTTTCAGGTGGAAGACTTGATTAAGAAGAAAATGAGACCAGTTTGTGGCTTATGACCAGGTTCTTAGGGAGGTTTACTCAGCAAACGACATCTCTTTAGAAAAGTCTCGTGGGGAAGTTTGTATATTATCCTTATCAGGTGGAAGACTTGATTAAGAAGAAATTGAGACCAGTTTGTGGCTTATGACCAGGTTCTTGGGGAGTTTTACTCAGCAAACGACATCTCTCCAGAAAAGTCCTACAAAGAAGTTTGTATATTATCCTTTTCAAGTGGAAGAATTGATTAAGAAGAAACTGAGACCAGCTCGTGGCTTGTGACCAAGTTCTTGGGGAGGTTTACACAACAAATGGTATCTCTTTTGAGAAGTTTTCTCATCAACGGTAAATGGTATCGATTTTGAGAAGTTTGCTCACCAACAACAAATAATATCTCTTTTGAGAAGTTTTCTCACCAACAACAAATGGTATCTCTTTTGGGAAGTTTTCTCATCATTAGCAAATGGCATCTCTCTTGGGAAGTTTTCTCATCAACAAAAAATGGTATCTCTCCAGAAAAGTCCCATAGAGAAGTTTGGATATTATCCTTTTCAAGTGGAAGAATTGATAAAGTAGAAACCGAAATCTGTTCGTCATGGAAAAGTTTATTATCTTTTCTACCTTCATCTATTGAATTGGTAGTTTACCGTCACCTATGAGTCGATATCTCTTACTTTTCTATCTTCATCTATTGAGTTGGTAGTTTACCGTCATCTGTGAGTCAGTATCTCTTAATTTTCTACCTTCATCTATTGAGTTGGTAGTATACCATCATCTGTGACTCGGTATCCCTTACTTTTTTATCTTCATCCATTGAGTTGGTAGTTTTACGTCATATGTGAGTCGGTATCTTTTTTGATCCTACCTTCGACCATTGAGTTGGTAGTTTACCTTCATCTATGAGTCGGTATCTTATCAATCTTCTACCTTCAACAATTGAGTTGGTAGTTTATCGTCACCTGTGAGTTGGTATCTTATTACTTTTCTACCTTCATCTATTGAGTTGGTAGTTTACCGTCATCTGTGAGTCAGTATCTTGTTTGATTTTCTACCTTCAAATATTGAGTTGGTAGTTTACCGTTATCTATGAGTCGGTATCTTATCGATATTCTACCTTCAACTATTGAGTTGGTAGTTTACTGTCATCTGTGAGTTGGTATCATTTTGATCTGCTACCTTCAACTATTGATTTGGTAGTTTATCGTCATCTGTGAGTCGGTATCCTTTTTTATTTTTATACCTTTGACACTGAGTTGGAAATTTACCATCATCTTGAGTCAGTAGCCATTTATCTTTTCACGACCTATGCAAGATGTCTTCTCTGATAGAGTTAGTGCATTTTTTCTTCTCTAGGAGTTTTTCCCCAATAAGAGTCTCTCAATTGAAGTCTGTGGCTCTGTTCCTCAATAGAGTTATAATCTATTCCCCTGTGGGAATACTTTATCATGTTATTGGTTTCTTCAGCAGTAGTTTGTCTCATATGGCGTCATTCCTTATAAAATTCAGAGCATTGCATCCATATCATATATATTGTACCCCAAAATTTTCCCTCTCATTTCTCACAATGATTCTCCAAATTCAAGCTTGCATAAGTACAAATTGGATTTTCCAGCATCAAGTTAGAGAGGAAACTGTTAAAAAGGGAAAACAGGTGAAAATAATATTTTTGACAAAATTGAAGGAAAAACAAGTTCTCTTTGATTTTACATCCTTTGATTAATAACTTTGGCTCCTTCGATGAAAGCTTTGGTTATACCCTTCGTTTGGGTGTTGGACTCCTTTTGGGCAAGTCCATTCCTGCTTCGTTGGGGCATTGGACTTAATTTAGGTAAGTTTATTTCCTGCTTCTTTTGGGCACTAGACTTCGTTTGAACATTCTATTCTCTTCGTGCAAATATTTTGTTTGGTCATATAGCCTCTTTCCTGCATGTTAGCCAAGATTTACAAGGAAGAATTCCCTACCATGCTGGCATGCAAAAATCCAAAGTCACCCTTTGAAACATCTTATTGTAAGCTTTGACAGGGAAACACTTATCTTCAACTAGCTTCAATTTACAAGGCAAAAAGCCTCCTGATGATGTGCTTTGATTCAGGAGGAAAAAGCCTCTCTTCTGGTCTCTATTGACTACACATTTTTACTCCTCCAAGCCTTCTTTGTTTGGGGCATGTGGCCCTCCTTTGTTACAAGCTTCGATTGTTCCCTTTATCCTCTGCATGCATTCTTCGTTTGAGGCGTATGAACCCTTCAGTACAAGTTTTTGGTCACACCTTTCGTTTGGGGATGTGGTTCCCTTCATGCAAGATTTCGTTTATGCAAAGATCTCTTGCATGTATGCATGAAGTCATAAAGCAGGGACCCCTTACATACACCCTTTCGTTTGGCCATATGACCCCTTGCAGGCAAGTTTGAGTGGGCAGTATCTCCCTTGGAAATGTTTGTTTCGACATACAAATTCTACACTATGCCATTGTCTCGTACGACAGAAGTACCATGGTTGCACATTCGAAGGACTTGCCAGACACGCCTGGATGTACCATTCGAATGACATGTTTTGCTGATCCACCCCAGGAGCATGTATTTGGACCATTCGAAGGAACCCACGAAAGGCCCTGTCGAAAGACACTTATTTGGGCCCCTTCAAAGGATACCCACATGAGCCATTCGAAGGACACTTTGATTTGAAAAAAGAAATGTTGTTGAGGAGTCTAGTCGAAGGATAGGGCTAGAGGGTCAAAACAAAAGGTTGAGATGCCTAAAGGGACTTGCTGACCAAGTCCCATGTGCTGCCAAGTTCAGGCCTGATACACTGGTAATAAAACTTCAAAATTGATGCACAACAGTCCTGCAACACTAACTTATTTCTTGCACCAAAATGGCATACAAACACTGTCCCTCGAAAGCTACAAGAACAACATGCCTTTTTTGTTTAAACTTTTTCTTTTCCCTCATAAAACATCATCCAAGGCCATCTATAAATATGATCCTCCACCACACATGTTAGAGGCCCCTGAATAGTTGCAAGAAAACTCTTGTGAAAAATTCCCAAAACTCTCAAACACCTCCCAACGTTTTTTTTATAAATATTCCAAACACTTCTAAAAACTCAACCCCCTTTGTACACTAAGTGAATTCTTCAATTCACTTCCCAAGTTACCATAGAGCTGACCTTCGACCCACTCCTCCAACCACAATATAATAATCCTTTGATTCACTCTTTTACTTGTTATAGATAAAACCTTTAATTCACTCACCCTCCTGTGATTCAGTGATTGCTTGAACAAAGTAGTAACTGGATTATTCTCAAGAAGGCCCCAACGAACTTCCATTCACCACCAAGGAAGACACTTGCAGTTTCCTTCGATTTAAGAACTTCAAGAGGTAAGTTCTCTTTAAACTTGAAACTATTTCATTTAAATATCATGTGCACACGTCAATAAAGAAAAATGTAGATATTTCATATAGGGAGTCTGACCATGTTTTAACCTTCGATTTTGACTGCCCATGTGTTAAAAATCTCAATCTGACTAGTTAGGCTTTAGACTTTGAGACCCAATAATTTTGTGCTAACCCCTGGCCTGTAGATTTTGGAAGTTACACTTGAATGTTGCATTTTAAGAGTTTAAAACAGGTTCACTATATCCTTCGAATGGCCAAGTACTAAAGCCTTTCGAATCTCAACCTGAGGGCGTAGCATGCCTGCAGTCGAAGGAGGCTGCAAGGAGCCTGAGGCGAAGAGTGCACCTCACACTGACTCTAGGCCTCAAACGAAGGAAGTAACCAGTAGGATGTCTATACTGACTGCCAAGTCTCAAATGAAAGAAGCAGCCATAAGGATGGTCATGCTTCCTTCCAGGTCCAAATTGAAAGGAACATGCAAGAGGTGAAATTGAAGGACATGACCTTGCTGACTCTAGGCCTAAATCAAAGGAAGCCAAGAAGTGCAAATCGAAGGATGCTTTTGCCTAAATTGAAATAGCCTATTTTTCTTTCTTTATTTTATTTTGCCTTTATATTTTCTTGATATTCAATATGGTTGTAATAGGGTAGGATTTATTTTTCTGCATTTTTATTGCTTTTGTACAAATGTTAGTAATTAGGATGTATGGCAAGATAAATTCAACAAGTAGATAACCTAAAATCCAAAGACAAAATGCATGCAATCAAACACACTATTCACACACATGCACCTTTAAGGTAATCTCACTTGTTTCCTCAGAAAAATAGTCACGTCCCTCGAATATGGGCGTTTTAGCAAAGACCCTCAATAAAAGATCGTAGTCCCTCGATGACCCTTAATGTTGCTTTCGGTAAATAATCTAGTCCCTAAACAAAAATTGCTAAAATATCCCATAGGTTTCCTTCTATGACTATACAAACGTCCCACGTCCGTCCTTTCACATCCAATGATGGGGCTTCTTACCAAATCAATGGTAAGATAGCACCATCTAAAGGAGGAGGAAAATAACATAGACCTTTTGAGTAGGTAGGATGCTCCTAGATTCTCGCTTGCTCACAACAAAAACATTTTATACACCCACACTTTCATTTTGAAACATTTAAAAAAAAACACAACACTTTGTACACGTTCTTATAGAAACGAAAACTATTACAAAGACACTTTTCAAAATCACTTTCAAAAAAACATTCCATAAACACCTCTTTGAACTGTTTTCAAAACAACACTTTGTACGCGTTCTTATAGAAACGAGAACCATTACAAAGAATTTTTCAAAATACTTTCAAAATTCACACCACAAGCACATTTTCAAACAAAAGCAAGTGATCTAGCAAGCAACTAAGAGCCCGTAGATAACTACGGATGGAAAGGGTGCTAGTACCTTCCCTTTCCATAACCTACCCCCCGAACTCAAGAAATAATCTCGAAAGGTCTTTCTTGTTCTTTTCAACCTTTCCTTATTAGATAAAAGACAATTCGGTGGCGACTCTTGCTATCCACAACAATTGCGATCAAACGCAAAACACCCAAGTCAGGTTTCCTACTGTGTTACAGAATTGGCGACTCTGCTGGGGAATTACTTAAAAGTGGGGTTACCTTAGAGCTATATCACCTTTAATTTCTTTTCATTGTTTGATTTGTTTGCTTTATATTATGGTTCCTTGTTTGGGTTTGTTTTGATCCTCTACCCGGATCTGGGGCACCTTTTTTTAGGTAAGTAGCAATAAATTGTGGAAACTGTACGGGGTATACCGACATGGTCTAAGCAATAGTTATGTTAGTGTGACACATTTTTTGGTACTGGTAGCCCTTGATTAGTCAAGGAGAATACGAGGCTGCTGTGTGGTGTCATGAAGCACTAACTGACTTTAGAACCTTACTTGAACAACTTGGCCATTAGGAAGTAGTGAGGTAGCCGGCTTTGGTGCAGTACGAAGTTGGTTGATACTCGATACTACGCTCATTGAGATCGTACTTTTGGGATATTCCGGTCGCTAATAAAGAGGCTTACGCTGAAACAATGCTCGACGAAGAAAGATCAGTGATATTGAGATTACCTAGAACCCGTTTACTTTCTAGGACAGGTTGAACCAACTAAACTTTAAGAGGGTACTTACCTATGAACCTCATGCAAGCCTAAACCTAAGGATTTGTTTGATTAACTTGTGTATATTCTTGTACATAACATCATTGCATCATACCATAACATTTTAGATTAACCATTTCAAGGATCTTGAGATTCATATTTTTTCTATTTTGTAGGACATGACTCCCACTCGCAAGAATACAATCCAAGTCAATCTCGTACGAGTAGCTTTTTAGCTCAAAGAACTAGCATCCAGGGTCCCTGAGAACTCTCCGTTCACCAAAAGACATGGACGACTTCTCAACCTGGTTACCTCAAGCTTTGATGAAGACATGACGAAGGTGCTTTTCCAATTCTTCGGTCGTTTGCACCATTGCTTTACCTTCCCTGATTACCAGCTTGTGCCTACTATGGACGAATTCTCTCAACTCTTGGAAATTCCCATTTTCAATCAATTACCTTTAAAGTGTATTGAAAGAGACCCAAGACCTAAAGAGATTGTCTGAGCCTTACACTTACAACAATCCGACGTCACGACTAATTGGGAAACAAGAAGTGGTTTCAAAGGGTTCCTAGCCAAGTTCCTGTTGGAAAAAGCTCAAGATTGTTGGAACACTCTGGATTTACAAGCTTTTGAAGAAATCTTGGCCCTTCTCATCTATGGGATGGTAAAAATTTCCAAATCCTGACCAACTTATAGATGTGAATGTGTAAAAATCATCATATCTCGCAATCCAGTGCCTACTTTGTTGAGAGATATCCTGCATTCTCTCCACTCTCGCATCATGAAGAGAAGAGGAGCCCTCATGTGTTGCACTCCTCTGTTCGCTAGGTGGTTTGTTTTGCACCTACCCCGATCCGTTGTGAAGAACGGGCAAGGTTTGAGATGGTCCAACAGGTTTATGTTACTTAGACATTCAAATATTCACTAGTGTTCTCGATCCTTGGAGGACATTACTATCATAGACCGTTATGGGGAATTCCCTAATGTCCCTTTGCTTGGCATTAGGGGAGGTATCACTTACAACCCTTGCTTATCTTTGTGACAGTTTAGGTATTCCGAAAGAGATGGTCCTCATGATGCGCTCATCCAAGGTTTGGTGTTCGATTACAAAAGCAAAGACTAAGGCTACCGTCAAAGGTTTATACGAGCTTGGAGGATGGAAAACAAAGTGGATAGTAAGACATTGGGAAACAAAAATTCTATTCCCCTTGAGCCTTACCTTAGGTGGGTGAGAGCTCGTGCTCATAGTCTCGTAATACCTTACCCTTCCATCCTACCTGTTATCGTGGAGCCTGTTGTTGAAGGAGATGTTTCGTACATTGTCCTTTATCCCAACATGCCCACCTCGCTTGAATACTTGCAAAAGGATTGGATTCAGCTAAAAGAAGAGCGTAACACCTTTGAAGCCCAATTTCATGCCAGTGAGAAGAAGGTTCTGGATCTCACGAAGCATCTTCATGAAGAGCGAAGTTTGAACGCCTACATTGCATCGAAGAAGATGTGTTCGACCTTTTTGTCTTAGGAGTTTTATTTTTGTATTTTACTTCTTTCGTTGTAAGCCCAAAGAGGCATGATGTACTCAAACTTGGATTTATTAATACAACGTGTGTTTCCTTTTTGTCTAAACAAATTTAAATCTTTAATTTCCTTGAAATCATTTGCATATGCATTTTCATTCATCATAACACAAACAGGTTTTCACAACAGGTCTCCTTATCTTTCTACTATTTATTTCAGTGAGATGGATATTGAACAGACAGTAAAGGGTCTTCAAGCGCAAAATGCTCAATTCCAACAGATGTTCTTGGCTCTGGATAAAGGACAAGAGGACTTGAAGGCTCTTATGATCAAAGATAAGAAGAAAAAGGTGAAGAAACCAGTCGGCATTTTGGATCTAGGAAGAAGGTTCAAACCACCAGCCAGGCGAACTCTAGATTTCACAACCTCGTCGGGTGAAGGAGATAATCAAGAAGGAAAGAACAAGGAAGGAAATGAAAACCTAGAGTATGAATAAGAAGAAGAAGTCAACTACTCTGAAGAACAGTATCCTCCTGCTGATGATAAATACAAACAACTAGAGGATTGCCTCAATGCTATGGAGATCCAGAGGGTACTCGGGCTGGATTTTGAAGATCTAGGACTTGTCTCAGGGGTGGTCATCCCGCAAAAATTCAAAGTCCCCATATTTGCTAAATATGACGATGTCTTTTGTTCTAAGCTATATATAAGCTCATACGTCAAGAAATTTCAACCCCATATTGTTGATAGGAACCTATGGGTACACTTCTTCCAAGAAAGTTTGTCAGGGATGTAGTTGGATTGGTTCTATCAGTTGGAAGGAACCAATATTCGCAATTGGGAAGACTTGGTTGCTTCTTTTTACAAGCAATACCAGTATAATGCTGACCTAGATCCAACTTGAACATAATTGAAAGGTATGTCTATGGGTGTTGGTGAAGGTTTCAAAAATTATGCCAAAAAATGGAGGGATCTCGCAGGAAGAGTCCAACCCCCTTTATCTAATAGGGAGTTAGTGGATATGTTCTTGGGCACGTTTTCTGGTCCATTCTTCAATCATCTAATCGGAAGCTCTTCTGCTGGATTTATTGAGTTAATCATGACTGGTGAGCGGGTAGAAGTCGGTATTAAGAGTGGAAAAATTCAAAGGGATGCATCCTCAAGCACAATGAAGAAACCCTTTACTGGAAAGAAGAAGGCAAGTGTTACTTATGACCATAGGAATCAAAACAAAATTGAACGCCGCCCGACGGTATGGGCTGTTATGATCTCCAATCCTGTATCAAATCAACAGTGAAACTATCAACTCAAGCCAGAGGCGTCCATAAGACGATTAACCCGGATTAACATGACCTTGTCCCAAGTTTTGCCGCATCTATTGAAGTCCAATCTGGTGACTCTAAAGGAAGCTCCCAAGAACGCCAATACTGCTTCTCCCTGCTACAACCCGAATTCTCGATGTGCCTATCATTCTGAAAGTTTGGGACATGATACAAAGGATTGTTGGGACTTGAAAAATAAGGTACAAGACCTTATCGAGGCAAAAGAGATTGAGTTTGACCCCCCAGAAACACCTAATGTAATAACGGCGCCAATGCCAAAACATGGTCAAGGTGCCAATGTTGTTGATGATGACTATTTTGTTTCCTCCGTGGATGATTTAACTACTCCCCTTTTGATTGTTAAACAGAATCTATTACAAGCCGATCTGTTTTCGGGCTGTGATGAAAGTTCTCACTTATGTATGTCTCTACTAGATGGCTGTTTGTTACTAAAGATGGGCGTCCAACGCCTGATGATTAACAAAGAAATCATGTTCGAGAAAGTTCCTCTTACCAGAAATTCCTGTGAAGATGTTTCAATAATCACCATTTCCGACAATCCTCCCAGGGTCTCCACCAAAAGACCTATCAGGATTACATTTGTTCCAAAGTCTGCTCCTCTAATCATCACCATGTCGGGGCCAATACCATATTCCTCAAATAAAGATATTCTCGGGAACTATGGGGCTGACTTCTATTACCACGGCGTCAAGCAAGATCTATTGGCTATCAAAGACAAAGTTATTGAAGGTACTGATCCTGACATCGACAATGTCGTTGGGACTAGTGAGATAACAAGAAGTGGAAGGGTTTTCTCCCCCGAGATCTCTCCAAAGACCATTGCTACTCCTGTAATTATTCCCGCTACCGCTCCTACCAGCATTCCCAGTAATACTCCCATTGTTAGTCCTACTATTATCCCTGCTACCGAGACAAGGGGCAAAGAGGTATTGTTTGAGCATGTCCAGACGAAGGCGTATCTAGAGCTTATTCTTGAAGCTTCTAGCAAAGAGATGGAAGAGATATTAAAGATAATCAAGAAAAGTGACTACAACATCGTGGAACAGTTGGGGCAGACCCCTCAAAAATATCAATGCTAGCCTTACTTTTGTTCTCCAAGGCCCACGTAAAGGCCTTAGTAAAATTTCTAAAGACCGCCTACGTGCCCCAAGAGACCTCCATTGATAAATTCGAGAATTGTGTGGCTAGTCTAACTGCTAATAATGGACTGGGTTTTTCTGACGCTGATTTAACTTCCAAGGGAAGGAAACACAATGATGCCTTGCATGTCTCCATTGAGTGAAAGGGCACTACATTAGCCCACATTCTGGTGGATACAGGTTCGTCGTTGAACGTCTTACCCAAGAATTCTCTTGACCGGTTAGATTGCGAAGGACTCATATTAAAGCCCAGCAACATTATGGTGAGGGCCTTTGGTTGTTCTGAAAGAACAGTGCACAGAGAAGTAGACATCCCTATCAAAGTTGGAACTCAGACTTTTGATTCAACCTTCTATGTGATGGATATCCACCCATCCTATTCTTGTCTGTTGGGTCGAACCTGGAACTATGGGGTTGGTGTCGTCACTTCTACCCTACATCAGATGTTGAATTACCTAGTCAAGGGAAATATTATCACATTCCATGGGGAGGAGGAATACATGGTTAGCCACCTGAACTCTTTCAGGTATGTTGAAATGGACGGTGAGTACATTGAGACCCCATGTCAGAATTTTGAAGAGGTCCCACAGACGGTTGCTGCGACCAAGACTGCTACCAAGACTCTGAAGGTTACTAGACCTCCATTGAAAATCACCTCTATGAAGGTTGCTAGAGCAGTAGTTGAGTAAGGGGGATGTACCATCTGGGGTCAACTTCCGGATATTCCCTACAAATGAAACAAATTTGGTTTGGGTTTTACTTCGGAGGCCCAAAGAGTTGTTCGACGTACTTGCGCTGGGGGACCATCTTTACATATCAGCAATCAGGGAGTTAATTCATTGGAAGATAGTGATAGTAGTTGTGACATGGACGAGTGGATTTTTCCAACCATCGGCGGAGGACTCAACAATTGGGAGGCCAAATATTTTATTCCTATTACTTTTATTCAAGAGTAATTGTCTTTTAATTTTTTTCGGACTTGTAATATTTAAACAATTTGGACTTTAAAACCTTGTGTCTTACCCGAGGCACAATGGTCCATCTGTGAGAATTATTACTTCATCTTCATATGTCATTAATAAATCATGGGATGTTTTTGCATACAAATTTTACGCTCTTTGTTTTTATTTTCTACCTTTTATTTTTTTCAAAGATAACTATGCTCTTACACACAATCACATATCAAAATGCAGATCCACATCCATCTGAGATCCCATTGGTAACGGTTCTTCTATGGCCTATCATGACTTTGAAAATCTGATCTACCAAGACGAGGACGAAGGTGAGGATGATTGTGAGGTACCAGGGGAACTTGCCAGATTATTACAACAAGAAGAAAGGACCATATAACCCCACAAAGAGCCGGTTGAAACAGTTAACTTAGGTACTGAAGAGGACAAGAAAGAAGTCAAGATTGGTGCCAACCTGGAGAATAGTGTCAAGAAGCGCTTAACTCAGTTACTACATGACTATGTTGAGGTATTTTCCTGGTCATACATAGACATGCATGGACTCGACACTGATATCGTGGTCCATCGTCTGCCGACAAAAGAATACTGCCCTCCGATGAAACAGAAGGTTCATCGCATGCGGCTAGAAATGTCAGAAAAGATCAAGACTGAAGTCATGAAGCAGTTCAACGCCGGGTTCTTAGTTGCCACCTCCTATCCACAATGGGTCGCCAATGTTATTCTGGTGCCTAAGAAGGACAGTAAGGTACGTATGTGCGTGGATCATAGAGACCTGAATAGGGCAAGCCCCAAGGATGACTTCCCGCTTCCCCACATCGATATTCTGGTTGATAACACCACACAACATAAAGTATTCTCCTTCGTGGATGGTTTCTCCGGATACAATCAGATCAAAATGGCGTCTGAAGACATGGAGAAAACGACCTTTGTCACACAATGGGGAACTTTCTATTACAAAGTTATGCCATTTGGACTAAAGAACGTAGGGGAAACCTATCAGCGTGCCATGGTAGCTTTGTTTCATGATATGATCCACCAAGAGAGAGAGAGGTCTACGTGGATGATATGATAGCCAGATCTCAAACTGAAGAAAAACACCTGGACCACCTGCAGAAGCTATTTGAAAGACTGAAGAAATACAAACTGAGGTTGAACCCAAATAAATGCACTTTTGGAGTAAGGTCCGGTAAGCTCTTAGGCTTCGTTGTCAGCGGTAAAGGTATTGAAGTAGATCCTGTAAAGGTAAAAGAAATACAAGAAATTCCTACTCCTCGCACTGAGAAGGAAGCTAGGGGATTCTTAGGACGGCTAAACTACATCGCCAGATTTATTTCCCATCTGACCGCTACTTGTGAACCAATCTTCAAATTACTGAAGAAAGATCAAGTGGTGGAATGGAATAACGTCTTCAAGGCTGCCTTTGATAGAATCAAAGAGTACCTTCAAGAGCCTCCCATTTTGATGCCTCCCATTAAGGGAAGACCTCTAATTATGTACCTAGCAGTTTTGGAAAATTCAATGGGGTATGTGCTGGGGCAGCATGACGAGTCTGGCCGAAAAGAGTATGCAATATATTACCTGAGCAAAAAGTTTACCAAATGTAAAACCAGATATTCACTGCTTGAGAAAACTTGTTGTGCTCTGGCATGGGCTGCTCGCCGGCTAAGACAGTATATGCTAACTCACACTGCCTTGTTGATATCCAAGATGGATCTTATTAAATACATATTCGAGTAGCCCGTCCTCTCTCGAAGAATAACAAGATGGCAGATGGTCCTGATTGAATATGACATTCAAAACACTACCCAAAAAGCCATAAAGGGAAGTGTACTAGCTGATCATTTGGCTCATCAGGCTGTGGATGACTATCAATCAATGAATTTCGAATTCCTAGACGAAGATGTCATGTTGGTAAATGATTGTAAAGAACTCGGACCGTATGACGAACCCGAACAAGGATCCCAATGAACCATGGTTTTTGACAGAGCTTCCAATGCACTCAACAACGACATATGCGTTGTGATCATATCTCCTGAAGGTTGTCATACTCCCTTCACTTCTAGGTTGTGTTTCAACTATACCAATAATATGGCTGAATACGAAGCGTGTATTATGAGTCTCAAAGTTTCCATAGATTTGGGGATCAAGTCCTTAAGTGTATTTGGAGACTCAACCTTAGTAATCAATCAGATCAAAGGAGAATGGGACACGAAGCATCCTAGTTTCATCCCTTACAAAGAACATGTGTTGACACTGATCCCACATTTTGAGGAAATTACCTTTAAGCATTTTCCACGAGAGGAAAATTAACTAGCGGACGCGCTAGCCACTATGTCACCCATGTTCAAAATCAGGTGGGATAATGAGGCTCCTCAGATCACTATTAAGAGGATGGACGAACCAGCATACTATCACGAGATTGATACTGAAGAAGTAATGGACAAACCTTAGTTAGATGCAATTAAGAGATATCACGAGGCCCAAGAATATCCGGAAGGAGCTTCAGTCAATGATAAGAAGTACTTGAGAAGGTTCTCTGCTAAATTCTTCCTCAGTAACGGGATCCTCTATAAGAGCAACCACGAATCCACTTTGCTTCGGTGCATAGACAAGAGTGAGGCAGAAAAGATCATGGCTGATTTACACGAAGGTACCTTTGTCACCCATTCTAGTGGGAACACAATGGATAAAAAGATCCTACAGGCAGGATACTACTGGTCCACCATGGAAGCGGATTGTTAACAACATTCACGAACTTGTCGCAAGTGCCAGATCTATGTTGACAAAGTACATGATTAGAGAGATCAAACCTATAACTTCTAATGGACACCGCTTCATCTTGGTTGTCGTTGATTACTTCACGAAGTGGGTCGAGGCAACTTCATTAGCTTTTGTTACCAAGAACATTGTGGCCCGATTCATCAAACAAAATCTTATTTGTCGGTATGGTATTCTAGAGATAATCATTACAAATAATGGTACCAATCTCAATAGTACTATGATCACCGCATTATGCGCGCATTTCAAGATCTAGCATCATAGCTCTTCTCCTTACCGGCCGAAGATGAATGGCGTTGTAGAAGCCGCTAATAAAAACATCAAGAAGATCATACAAAAGACGACAGTGACCTATAAGGACTGGTATGAGATGTTACCATTGGCTCTCCACGGTTATCATACCACGACGCGTACATCAATAAGAGCAACTCCTTTCTTTTTGGTATACGACATGGAAGCTGTCCTACCAATTGAAGTCCAAATACCTTCTTTGAGAATCATGAGGGATGTAGGGTTGAATGAATATGAATGGATTCAAACTCGACTTGACCAGTTGAACTTGATTGATGAGAAGAGGCTTACGACTGTCTGCCATTGCCAGATGTACCAAAAACGGATGATTAAAGCTTTTAACAAGAAAGTCAGATGTCAAGTATATCGGGTTGGTAACCTGGTAATCAAGTGTATCATACTTCCATAAGGTGATCCCAGGGACAAATGGACTCCTACATACGAAGGACCATTTATGATCAAAAACATATTTTCGGGTGGGGCCCTGATCTTAACCATTATGGACGACAACGACCTTCCACGCCCTGTAAACGCGGACATAGTCAAAATATATTACGCATGAAAAAGACCTACTAGGTTGACTGGCCTAGGGAAAAATTAGGGATAAACAAAAAAAATTTGTACAGCCAGCAAGCTGAAAACCTGAAAAGGCGGCTTGGGCAAAAAAGGGTATCCCGGTGGACTGAAAACCCAAAAGGGCGGTCCAGGAAAAGTTAGGGATTTAAAGCGTATGACTATGTCCCGTTAAATCACCTTACAACCAATCTTCATTATCAATTGTCAAACTCAAATGGTATTAATCAATCCAATCAGCTTCGGACAAAGCAGCAAGCAGATGAGACGATCAGAGACAGATAGGCTATAGCAGAATGGGAACCCCATGGGATTATTTCACATAGCTATCTTTCTTTGTATTAGTTTTAATTTTCACGACGACATTCCCTTACTAGGATGTTCGTCTCTTTGTACAAAAATACTTATTCAAGTTAATACAAAGCTATTCTTTTAAAAGTGCAAAACTATCTATTTTTATTTTACTTTCCTGTTTTGTTTGCAAAAACGTCCAGTTATTATTTTTGAACATATGCATTTTAATGTAATTACTATTTACAAATGAGCGCATATAAAAAAAGGGGAACAGAAAACAGAAAGTCAATTACTAATGGCTTTAAGAAACATGATAATATCTATAGGCTATTCCATAAAATCCTCGCAGGTACTTTCTCCAACAGGAGTAGAAGCAAGGACATCCTTCTACAAGATTACTTCTATATCTCCAGTATGCAACCTAATGGTATCAGGTGCTCTTATATCCCCGACGGAGCAAAACTTCCAATTACCGCTCCCAAAATTCCCCAGTGAAAGTCGCCCAGCTTCTCAAGATTCCCCAGTAGGATTTCACCAAGTCCACAAACAATGCAAGACGTTTCCCTTCCCCAACAGAGTTTATTTCTCTAAATAATGGAAACCCATCCATCAATACTTCAACTTCCACAAATATGAAGACTTAAACTCCTCATTCCCAGCAGGACTCAGGGATTTATTTCCCCCAAGTCCAGCAACACTGCAACAGAACAACTAATATGTTCATACATTGCATTCATACATCATAGTTGTTGTACCCCAATTTTTTCCCCTAAGATCCCTTCATCATACCATAGTGATTCAATCACAACAAGATCACATTAGGGCTTTTGGTCCTCCTCCCTATCTTTAGTTTTGCTATTTGAGGAATCGCCAAGCATCTTAAATTGTTTTCTTTTGTGATCATGGATATTTTGTCTTGATTTTCTTTCTAATTAATAAAATGCAATGTTGGATGCTTTTACTTGTTAATAATGTAGGTAAAGGAAATGTGGCTTAGCAAATTGATCCATGGGTTCATCAGTTTATTTCCATGCCCTAGTCAATAAAGCTGGAGAACTACAAACCTCACCCTTGAAGTTGTTTTGGAATTAATGGCATGGCAAGGTTTATTTTGGGTTCATCACATTTCAAAGTTATCAAATTGATTCAAAAGTACAAGGGGTTGATTGAAGAAGTTGTCATGGTTGGACAAGGCCTTGTTCCCATTGGTCACAAGTACATATTTCTCTCAATTCTCAAGATATGGAAGTGGTTTTGGTGGCTAGGAGTTGTCATTAGCATCCTCAATAACTTCTATTTACAAAGCAAGAGTGTTGGTACAAGAAGGTTGGTCAAAATTGCCAAAGTTCCTCAAAGCACTTTCTTGGTCTAGGAGCTAGGGTTTTGAACTTCAAAGAAGTATATCTTGCTCATATTTTGGTATTTTTGAGTGATTCTAAATACATCCTTCTCTTAAAAGGGTTAATAACAAATCACTTCAAAATTTTCAAGGAGTTTTCATGTGGAAGAAACTTGATGATGAAGAAAGATTACAAGTCCTCCAGATGAACCCTCATTTTCTCATGTGTGACTTCAAATGATCATAACTTGGTCAATTTTTATCACCTTGATCCCACTCTATTTCCACAATGATCTTGAGGATGTGAACTTTATTTCTTCTTTTATGTGCAAAGTGATAAAATGGATGGAAGATGCCCTAAGGATACAAAAGATTATAGGTCATTTCATGATTTTTTTTCCAACTTCAACAATTCATAACTCTCTCAATTTTTGGATATTTTGAATGGTTCAAGTTTCAAAATGTCATTCAAGAGGTCTATTTCGTTCCATATTTTTTGGTCAAGAGCAAATTCCAAGTGGAAGGCCATGTTTGGATGCAAAACATTATAGGTCACTTTTGAAGAAAAAATTGAAATATTTATAAGTATGGAAAGTCAACCCTTTTTCTCCAACTTTTCTACAATGCAACTCTCAGCTCAAGCATCCATTTGATTCCATTCTTTCTAAAGCAAAGCTTGTAACCTCATCTTTCTAAAGCATCAAGAATCATTCCCTACGACCCCTTGAGTTGAAAATGCCATTGTTTTGAAATTGGTCGCTTGAAATTGAAGTTTCATCACAAGTCAGATTTTGAAATCTTTATTTTGGCTTCTAATCACAAGTTTTCCATGTGTTTTTTCTTCTAATCATGTTTAGCAACTTTCAAAAGGTGTTTAGCATCATGAAACGCACAATTTGGCTGAATTTTGATGCTAAACAAGTCACACTTTGTTCATGCTGCAGACCTCTCATAATTTCCCTCCAAACTTCATCATTTCACACGCTTGAGGATCCCATTCATTCTCCTATAAATAGAGGGTCATCCCTCATTCATTTCCTCAAGCTTGGATAGCCAGAATCACCCTTCCAAACTTGTCCCATAACTTAATTTTCCGTAACTTCGAAATCAGTGTTCAAGTCTTTTTCAATCCAATTTTTCTATCAATTTACCTTCCTTGGTCTTCCCTGAAGCTAACCATACAATCACCTTCAAGAATCATGTCCTATATTGCTCCATAGAAGTCCAGTTTCAGAGCTCTGCAACTCAACTTCAATAGGTAGATTTCTCCATCATTTCTTCAAAACTTTGATATCATTGTGATGCTCTCATTGCCCTGGTTCTAGTCGCAACACTTACTTTTATCTTGAAACATGTTTTGACCATGAAATTTCAAATCCCTTTTCAAAACTTTCCTTCCAAATTGCTTGAGCTACAGTTTATATAAATTTGTCACGAAAGTGTGGTTTTCTTCGTCTTGAATAGACGAAGCAAATGGCATAGGTCTGAGCTTCTGATTTTATAGTTTGAGAGACCTGCAATTCACGTTGGCTGGAGGTTGAAGATGACCAACGTGTCATCTTCCAACTAATAAAGGTGCGCCACCTATTTTTTTGAATTTCTGATTTAATAAATGATCCTCTGTTTTATTCACTAATGACCATGATATGCACAGCACGCCAAATCCCTTGGATTTGATTACTAACGCGTTTTGACTCTTATCCATTGGTCCACATCTTTTTGGTTTTTTTTTGATTTTTTGATTTTTATATTTAATTGTTTTAAACTTCAAAAAATCATAGAAATTTCATTTTTAATCTAAAAAATATGAAACAATTATGAAAAATATTTTTGATTCTTCTCTTTTTGATTTTTAGTTTTTCATAATTTTATTTTGTGTTTTGATATTTTTTTATAAATTTTCACTTTATTTGAATTGTTTTAAATGTTTAAAAATACTTTTATGCATTTTTTAATTCTGAAAAAATTATGGAATGATCCAATGATATTGTGACAAATATTGGTGACCTCATTTATTTTTTATTTCTGACTTTGTTATTTTTTTTTATCATTTTTGGTTTATTTTACTCATTTCTTTTAATTTTAAAAATAGTTTCTGACTTTAAAAAATTACCAAAAATTTTGTACAAATATTTGAGTCCTTTTCTGATTTTTCTATAGTCTTACTTTTTATTTCTTGATTAATTTGAACATATTTGATATTTTTATCTTTTATTTCTATTTTAAAACATTTCTAAACCTTTTTAATGTATATATTAAATGCAATATTATTTTGTGATTATTTTCTGGATAATCTTGGGTTGAATTTTTGATTATGAACTTTGTTAACATCATTGGATCCATGGTATTGAGTTTAACTCCATAAAAATGGATGAATGATTTTAATAATAGTTTGATTAAAATTTAATTCAAATGTGGTTTGTATATTCTTCCCACCCCCTTCATCTTATCCTTTTTTTATTGCACTAAGCGTTATTGGAGCATGATCACAATATCATGTTTCAAAACAAATAGTGCATAGATTGCTATTGACCGGCCTCAAAATAGGTGCGACTTCTATATAAGTCCACTTACGATTGCTTAACATAGCACTAAATTTTTCTCCCGATTCGAATAAATGATCATTTGTGGCCCAAACCTATGTTTGCAAGCCCAAGTATGTTAATTTTATCCCTTTGATCCAATAACTTTGAGATTCATTGTGTGGAGGCTTTGGTTCTACCAATCCTCTAATGGATCTACAACACTTTTGGTCAACGCGGATCACTTAAACATCGTTGATCATTAAATGGTACTTGTGAGGATTCCAAATGGATGATATACTTGACAAAAAGCAAATGCAACTTGTTGTGTGGAGGTTTTGGTTTTATCAATCCTCTAATGAGTTCCAAATGCAATTTTCAAGATGATCATCCAACTAACCACTAATTATTAATTTGTTTCATTTTATGCTTTTATCTTTTTTATGCTTTATGTATCATTTACTTTAAGCATTACATTTCATGTATTTGTATTTTGCTCACTTGAGCATTTTTATCCTTGTTATCTTTGTTTTGCTCACTTGAACCTTTCTTTTCTTTTTCAAGTAACCTAACAATCAACATGAACCCTAAAAAAGGCTTTAATGATACTTGGACTATTTGGTTACTATCCTTGGAATTATAGAGCATTGGACTTCTTGGACTTAGAATTAGAAACCTTGGCCTATGTTGGAGACTTTGTGACCTTAATTGATATTTTGTCTGGAGTTCTTGAGGTTTACCTCAAGACATTGAGTTGTTTGTTTGTTTTGTGTGCAGGTTATTGTGATTACATTCTTTGTCTGTAATATGAAATTCACCCGTATACAGCCGTTACTCTGCCCAATTTTTGTGAAGACTTAATAAACTTAAAGCTTGGTTCTCTCAAGAAGTCTAGTATCTTTGCTGGTTTGGTTTCAATCCAAGGATTGTGAATTCTATATTGACTCATAATGTCAAGTATTGGCTTCTTGTTGGTTAGATGGTTCTCATCCCTAACTTTTACCTTATGTTTTAGGATAATCTCTTCTTCCCCTTCCATCTTCTTTAATTTCAAAAATCTTCTCCTTTCTTTTGAAAATTATTCTTGTTTTAAAACTTGAACCACTTTCATAATAAACTTAGACTTAGGTCCATACATTTTCAAAACCTTTTCATAAATAAACTTCAATCAACTTAATAATACCTTGACATTTTTTTGTGAGAAGACTAAAAGTCAATCAATATCATTTCAAACCATTTTTTGCCATCTTATCTTTCTATTTCAAAACCTTTCTCAAAAGATTAGACTCTTGTTAATCCTTGTAGTGATGCAAACAACTATACTTCTATAATAAGTAGTGAAGTGAGATATTTTCCACTTGGGTGTTGAGTGAGGCTTTGTTGATTCCAAAATCCAAGCCATATCCTCCACTTTGAGATGATGCAAATTCTCCTTTCTCGTGATTGTGGGTAGTAAGTATATTTTCCACACGGACAATGACGATGATGTCTTATCTCATAAAATAAACCAACACACTTGTGTTTTAAAATTTTTAAAGGTGAACTATGTGTACCGTGATCCCTTATTGCATGGAAGGTGGTACGTAGGCACTAAAGGTTCGCAACCGTGGCGGGTGCAAAAATTATAAAAAATATATTTCTTTTCTCACCTCCACCATCTATTTTTGTACAACATTTTATAGACAAATATACAGATTTTACAAAGAGGTTCCTGCGGAGTACCGTAGATGTTTAGGGTGCTAATACCTTCGCTTTGCATAAACAACCCCCTTACCTAGAATCTTTCCCCTTATTTTTGGGTTACTCGCTCTTTTCCCATTCCTTTGGAAACAATAAATCACAGTGGCGATTTTTATTTTGATCTGTATAAGTCTAGTCAATCTAATGGTGTAGTCTTAAACTACCGCTACAATAACATCGACAACACAAATACATATATCGCAATCTCATTTATTTTGAGAAACATCATTACGCCATGCATTTCATACATCAACATAAAATTATCATCAACAAATTTTCAACAAAGACAGGACAACTATCTGTGAACAAATCAATCGTGGATCAATTCCCAAAACAGGACTGGGTGACTATCTACATGACAAATATTTCCTTCAGACTTCTTCTTGTTCAGTTTAAATCAATCAATGGTTTATCCTGATTCCTTTCCGATAGACACTTTCTCTGGTTCAGATAAATTGCTCCAAAGATTTATTTTGATTGTTTTCCATACTTTTGTTAGTTCAGTTTAAATCGATCAATGGTTTATTCTAGTCCCTTTCTGGTATACACTTTCCCTGGTTCAGGTAAACCGCTCCAAAGATTTATCCTGATTATTTCTAGTTAAAGGTTATTCAAGACTTCTGCTGGTTCAGTTTAAACCGATCGATGGTTTATCCTGATTCCTTTCCGGTAGACACTTTCTCTGGTTCAGATAAATCGCTCCAAAGATTTATTTTGATTCTTTTCCAGACTTCTATTGGTTCAATTTAAATCGATCAATGGTTTATCCCGATTCCTTTATGGTAGAGACTTTCTCTGGTTCAGATAAATCGCTCAAAAGATTTATTTTGATTCTTTTCTGGACTTCTACTGATTCTTTTCCGGACTTCTACTGGTTCAGTTTAAATCGATCAATGGTTTATCATGATTCCTTTCCGATAGACACTTTCTCTGGTTTAGATAAATCACTCCAAAGATTTATCCTAATTCTTCCCAATTAAAGATAATTCAAGACCCCTGGTGGTTCAATTTAAATCGATCAATGGTTTATCCTGATACTTTTCTGGTAGACACTTTCTCTGGTTCAGACAAATCATTCCAAATATTTATTCTGATTCTTTCCCAGTTAAAGTCAAGCTTAGACTTAGTCTAATTTCTGTCAACAATCACCTTTAGATGGAATCTATAAGCCCATCTCCAACAACTATCCATCATTTCTCCAAATGGAATATTTAATCCCATTCCCTACACAATCAACCACAACATCATCGAGTGCAAATTTCTGGACACTCTAGTGTTCAATCATCTTCTACCTTCAAGTCACGAATGGCAGATTCGCCAATCTAACTCTTCAGATTTAAGAAGATTGAAAAGGGGCAGCTGTTGTACACCAAAATCTTCCCTATTATTTCTCAAGGCATTTCTCACAATGATTCTCAAAATTCAAGCTTGCATAAGTACAAATTGGATTTTCCAGCACAAGTTAGAGAGGAAACTGTTAAAAAGGGGAAAACAGGTGAAAATAATATTTTTGACAAAATTGAAGGAAAAACAAGTTCTCTTTGATTTTACATCCTTCTATTGGGCACTTTTGCTCCTTCGATGAAAGATTTGGTTGCACCCTTCGTTTGGGCGCTGGACTCCTTTTGGGCAAGTTCATTTCCTGCTTCGTTGGGGCATTGGACTTCATTTAGGCAAGTTCATTTCCTGTTTTGTTTGGGCACTAGACTTCGTTTGAACATTTTATTATCTTCATGCAAATCTTTCGTTTGGTCATATAGCCTCTTTCCTCCATGTTAGCCAAGATTTACAAGGCAAAATTCCCTACTATACTAGCATGCACAAAGCCAAAGTCACCATTTGAAATAACTTGTTGCAAGCTTCGACATGGCAACACTTATCTTCAAATAGCTTCAATTCACAAGGCAAAAAGCCTTCTGATGATGTCCTTCGATTTAGGAGGCAAAAGCCTCTCTTCTGGTCTCTTTCGACTACATATTTTGCCTCCTGCAGGCCTTCTTCGTTTGGGGCATGTGGCCCTACTTTGTTACAAGCTTCGATTAGGCCCTTTATCATGTGCATGCATTCTTCGTTTGGGGCGTATGAATCCTTCAGTACAAGTTTTTGGTCACATCTTTCATTGGGCATGTGGTTCCCTTCATGCAAGCTTTCGTTTGTGAAAAGATATCTTGCATGTGTGCATGAAGTCACAAAGCAGGGAACCCCTACATAGACCATTTCATTTGGCCATATGACCCCTTGCAGGCAAGTTTGAGTGGGAAGTATCTGTCTTTGAAATGTTTGCTTCAACACACAAATTCTACACTATGTCATAGTCTCGTACGAAAGAAGTACCATGGTGGCACATTCAAAGGACTTGCCAGACATGCTTAGATGTCCCAATCGAATGACATGTTTTGCTGATCCACCCTAGGAGCATGTATTTGGACCATTCGAAGGAACCCACGAAAGGGCTGGTTGAAAGACACTTATTTGGGCCCCTTCAAAGGATACCCACATGAGCCATTCGAAGGACACTTTGATTTGAAAAAAGAAATGTTGTTGAGGAGTCTGGTCAAAGGATATGGATAGAGGGTCAAAACAAAAGGTTGAGATACCCAAAGGTACTTGTTGACCAAGTCCCATGCGCTGCCAAGTTCAGGCCTGATACACTGGCCATAAAACTCTAAAACTGTTGCACAATAGTCCTGCAACACTGCCTTATTTCTTGCACCAAAATGGCATACAAACACTGTCCCTCGAAAGCTACAAGAACATCATGCCTTTTTTGTCTAAACGTTTT
The DNA here is from genome assembly GCA_948472305.1 of Vicia faba. Taxonomy (NCBI): domain Eukaryota; kingdom Viridiplantae; phylum Streptophyta; class Magnoliopsida; order Fabales; family Fabaceae; genus Vicia; species Vicia faba. The sequence goes on from CATIWC010002436.1 coordinate 70,788, forward strand.
GTTTTCCCTCCTAAAATATTAGCCAAGGCCATCTATAAATATGAGCCTCCACCACACATGTTAGAGGCCCTTGAATAGTTGCAAGAAAAAAAGCATAAATATAGTATAAATATTACTAACTGTTTTAGTTATTATTATTATTATTATTATTATTATTATTATTATTATTATTATTATTACTTTGTGCTTTTATTTTTTTGTACAATAAAGAAAAGTTGGGACCACTATAATATAGTACAAACACTTCACATGGATTGTCAACTTGTACTTATCAATGACCAAGAATCATTCTCACACTTCACATAGATTGCCAACTTGGACTTATCAATGACCAAGAATCATTCTCATAAAGTCACATGGATTTCCACATCAATACTCTCACCCCATTCACCCTATAAATAAGACATTTCTTTCTTTCATTTGGAAAAACAATATCATAAATCATTCACTAAACTAAGCCAAAACTCTCTTCTTTTTTTTCTCCATTTTCTTTCAAGTTATTTCTTCCTTTTATTGAATAGGTAGGCTATTATACTTGTTCTTTATTTAATTATGTTGTATTTTTACTCTTTATTTATTTATTTAGTACCATTATTATCACAATTTTAGAAGGAAACTCCATTGATTCAAAATCAAGAGTTTAAAAGTGTTCTTGAACCTTCAAAAGCAAAAGTGATTTATTGTTGTTTAATTTTCATTTTTTTCTGTAATTTTTTGTTGTTTAGTTACTTATTTTGAGCATGGATCCTTGGTCATGAGATTAAGTAGATAAAATTTCATTATTCATTTGTTTAATTTCATGAAAAATTGAGAAAGTTATGACATTTATACTACTTTTATTATAGCCTTCATCTTATTCTTCTTTATCTATTTTATTTTTAATTTTATTTGGATCAATTTGGAAAGAATTTAAGCGTTTTTAGTTCATCTAAGCTTGTCAGATATTTGATGAACATTCATTATTTCCAATCTACCTCTAAATGGTCGTTTGATCATTCAAGGTACTTGGGATTGATGATAAGTTTGTCATAATGTATCTTCCTTGACTTTGTCATGATCCCCCATGTTTGTTAATTATACTACATGTATAAGAGAATGAATTTCAAAGTGTCATTTCTCTAACATGTATGGGTACATACATTCTATACTCCATATGAAGTTACACTTATCCCAAATCAGATTATTAACTTTATATTGTACTAATTTTACTTTAATATCATTTATATTTCCGTATTTTATATTTTCTTCTCTTTACTTTTATGTCATTTATCATCCATAGAATTTTATTTTCTTTACTTTATGGATTTTTTCTTTGCTCACTTGAGCATTTATCTTCTCTTTGCTCACTTGAGCTTCTTATTTTCTTTTGCTTGTTATAAGCCACTTAGTAAAGAAAAAAAACATAAAATTGGTTCTTTAATCCTTGGACTATGGTTACTATCCATTTTTTATTTGATGCATGGTTCTTGTCCGGTCTTCATCTGATTATTATCTTTGTGTTTGAATCCAAGGGAAATGATCGTCTCTTTGATTTTATGTTATTGTAAGTCTTTATATTTTATTCCTCATATTTGTTTCTCATTAGTTAAAACCTTTAAAACCCTATTTTCAAATTTACAGTCTTTTAAGCCAAAAACTCGACATTAGATCGTTGCGTTTTCAAAATTTCTCATCTCCCCGATCCTTTTTGCAAACAAACTTTTAAACCAAAAATACAAATATTTCAAAAGATTATTATAGGATACTATAGATACATATGGTGCGAGTACTTTCCCTTTGTATACCCAACCCCCGAACCTTCGATCTTTTCAAATGCATTGTATTTTTCTTTATTTTTAGTATTTCACTTACTTTGCATATTTATGGGTTTTATTTTGCACTTTTCCCTTTTCCCTTGGAAATAAAAAAGCGCGGTGGCGACTCTTGCTTATTTACAAGTCAAGTTTATTAATAGCTTGATCTCCGATTTTCACCGCTACAGACCCCCACACATTCTAGTTTGTATCATCCTTAGCTCACATTGTACGCCGATGCTTTGGAGTGTGCTTGCTCTTGTTATCGAGTCTTCAAGTGGAAAAGGGATCCGTAATCGATTCCCATATTTTGTCTTGATCTCACATTGGTCTACATTGATGCTTCTTGTTTTCTTCTATCCCCTCTTCGCTTGTTTGCCTCAGTTGATATAACCCCTTGGCTAAAGCATCCCTACATGATTCTATACCTACCTTGATCTCTTATATCATGGTTAGGCATTTGACTTGGGTTAGCGTGCGCTACTCATGACACACTGCGTGTGCTTTCTTGAGCTTATTGGCTAGCTTGCTCGATTTCATATTTGTGTGCATGTTTTGAGATGGTATGCCTCAATATGTTTCCTTAGGAGCTCTTAATTCATCTATAGATGATGATTCTAGATAGACATAGTTTTGGTGATAGATCCTTGCTACGCTCCTTTAAGACTTCTTGATTCATCTATAGATGATGATTTGAGATAGACATTAGGATTTTTATCCTTGCAACCTTTGACATGTTCCCTTAAGAGGTCTCAATTTATCTATAGATGATTATTTGAGATAGACATAGTTTTAGGTGATAGACTCTTGCTATGCTCCTTTAGGACTTATTTATTCATCTATAGATGATGATTTGAGTTAGACATTAAGATTTTTATCCCATCATGTCAACATAGGGTAGAGATTTCCCTTAAAAACTCAAATTTAGGATCAATCATCGTATGATAAAATTAGGGATTAGATTTAGATAGTCTACCTTAGATATTTTATTTCCTTTTGCATCCTTTGCATTTAAAATAAAAAACTTTCTTTTTCTTGGCAAATGATAAAACATCTAAAACTTTTAAATCCTTTTTACAAGGTAAAACACACCAACCAGATCCTTTCTTTTTGCAAGGGTTTTCTTATCTAAGAGCATGTTAGTTCTTTTCCACTACATGTCATAAGTCTCCAAAGGTCGAGCCGCGGTGGAACGTTTGAATCTAGCATTGTTCAATTAAAATACACAAACCCACAAAAACAAGTAAGCCAAACTACGACTGTGCATATTCCTTAAAAGGGATACGTAGGCATTGGGGTAGGGCCCGAACAAGCACGATTTTATTTTCCCTACACTGTTTTCTATTTTCTTTTGCATGCATTCCTTCTTTTCATTTTATTTTAGATCGTAAGCTTAGATTTAAAACACACTCATAAGATAGACAACAAGAGTGGATACCATAGAGTATTACGGGTGTGTGGGGTGATAATACCTTCCCCTCGCGTAACAGACTCCCTTACCCGATCTCTCAGTCGTTTGATTGTGATTTCACACTTCTCAAGTTTACTCGATGTTTACCTTTCCATTCGTGTGGCATAAAAGACGTTTGATGGAGACTTCATTGATTTCATCTCGATGATATGTTCAGCCGGTTGTTTCATATTGGATTCTTTCTTACCATTATAAGACTTCTTCACAATATTCAAAGATCTAGCCACCTAAATTTTACCTCTTCTGATTCCATTCTCAACGTGCTCTTCTGTTAATATCAGTTCAGTGAAATCGGCTGAAGAACTTCCTAGTAGGTTATTATGTAAAGGACTTGTTAGCATGCTCATGAACATGTCAACCAATTCCCTATCAGCCAAAGGAGGTTGAACTCTTCCTACAAGATCTCTCTATTTCTGTGTGTACTCTTTAAAGCATTCCTCAGAACCCATGGATATACTTTATAGTTGCATGCGGGTTGGTGCCAAATCAGAATTGTATTGATACTGTTTATAGAAAGTTGTAGCTAAATCATCCCAGGTATAGATATTGGTACCTTCAAGTTGATAATACCATTCTATTTGTGTTCTAGATAGACTCTCTTGAAAATATTGCAAACACAATTTCTTGTCAGAAGTGTGTGGTTGAATTTTCCGAACATATGATCTCAAATGCAGCTTCAGGCAAGAAACACCATCATAATTGGAAAAGGTAGGAGTTTTGAACTTAGGAGTAATGATGACTCTTGAGACTAAACCCAATTTTTCAAAGTTCAAGCTAGACACCTTCTGGATCTCCATAGCTTTTAGACGCTCTTCTAATATCTTATACTTCTTGTCAGTAGGGGGTATTGTTCATGCAGATAATCATCTTCCTCTTCATCTGAGCATTTTTCAGAACCATAGTTGCTTTATTTCTCAATTTTAACACTCTTACCATCTTCATCCTGGTTGTCATCTTCATTCGATGGGATATCAAAATCTAGATCTCACTTGATTGAACTTCTGAACCTCCTCCCCATGTTAAGGATGCCGACTGGTTTCTTTTTCTTCTTCTTCTTCTCTTTGGCGATGAGCACCTTCAGTTCTTCTTGCCCCTTGGCTAAGTTCAGGAACATATCTTGGAACTGAGCATTCTGAGCCTGGAGGTCTTTGACTGTTTGTTCAAGAGGCATTTTTCTACTAAAATAAATAGCACGAAGATGAGAAAACCTATCTTAGGAACCTGTTATGTAATGATGTGTGCGGTATGTAGATGCATATGTAATGTTTTCAAGGATCTCGCGGGATAAAAAAAGTTAAAATTTTAGGAATTTAATCTGGTTGTAGCTTTGTCTGAAGAACTTTGAGTCTTCATCTTTGAATGTCCTTCTATAAGAATCCATCTCACCGTATCAAATGGGTTGTAGCCTCATACCTAAGAGAATGCACTTCGATCTTGACGACATCTGGATAGAGGAAAATAAATCCTCTTGCCTCTTTCTAGAAGTCTGGCTTATGAGAATCCTGCACCAAAGGTCCCTGAGATCCTTGAAATGGTTAGTAAAAATGTTATGTTATGATGATATGATGTTATGATATCATCTTTAAACAAGTAGAAAACAAAAACAAATCAAACAAGAGCCTTAGGTTTAAAGGCTTGCATGAGGTCCATAGGTAAGTACCATTCTCTTTCAAAGTTAAGTTGGCTCAACCTGTCCTAAAATAGTAATCGGGTTCTAGGATTCTCAATATCATTGATCTTTCTCACAGACTTTATTTTAGCACGACAACTGGCTTGCCACCAAAACATCCCGAAAGTAAAATCTCAATGAGTGTAGTTTCGAGAAACGACCAACCTTGACTGCACCAAAGTCGGTTATCTCACTACCTTCTAATGGCCAAGATGGGTCAATTAAGGTTCTAAAAGTCAGTTAGTTCTAATGACACCATGCGAAAGCCTAATGTTATCCTCGAATGACTCAAGGAACATCAGTACAAACCAAAGTGTCACACTAGCGTAGCCATCATATTATCCATATCGGTCTATGCCGTATAACCTTTATGATCTATTTCTACTTACCTAAGGTATCCCTAGATCCGGGTGTAGGATCTTACAAGTAAATAAATCCAATCAAGCCCCTTTAAATTAAAGAAAACAAACAAATAATTAAAGGCAAGTAAAGTGATCTTAAACTCTAAGGCAACCCCTCTTTTTTAAGTTGTCATTTCCCAAACAGAGTCGCCAGTTCTGTAACATGGTGGGAGAACTGACTTTTTTGTTTTTATCCAAAATGTGAGGATAACTAGAGTCGCCACTGACTATTCTTTTATTCAATAAGGAAATGGTAAAAAGAACAGGAAAGACCTTTGATAGATTTTGAGTTCGGGGTGGTAAGATATGAAAAAGGAAGGTGTTAGCACTCCTTTCATCCATAGTTATCTACAGACTCTTAATTACTTATCTCACTTTTGAAAACTTGCTTTGTGTGTGATTTGTCTGAAAATATTTTGAAATTTCCAATGTAAGGCGAACTTTGTAATGATTCTTGTATCGGCCCTGGAGAATGTATACAAAGTGTTTTGAAAATATTTTATTATTTTAAAAAGTGTAGTGTGAAATGTTTTGAGAAAAAGATTTGTGAGCAAGTAATTAAGAATTTCCTACCCACAAAATGTATTTCGTTTTCTTTTCCTTATCCTTTCGAGATAGTACTATCCACACCATTAGTTAGTAGGTAGCCCTACCTATTGGATGTTAAGGGACATGCGAAGGGTCATCGAATGGCCATTGAAGGGAACATGTAGAGATACTTTAGCAATTGTATCAAAGGGACTATATCATTTTTCATAGGCAACATCGAAGGGTCATCGAGGGACTATGATCTTTATTCGAGGGTCTTTTGCTAAAGTATCCCCCTTTCGAGGGACATGATCATTATTTTGAAGGTAATGAGGAGAGGTTACCCTAGAGGTGTGAGTGTGAAAAGTGTGTTCAGTTCAATTATACTTATCTTGAATTAGAGTTTTCTATAGATTGATTTTAGTCATGTCATTCAAACCCTAGTTGCTAGCAGTATAAAATATAGCAGGAAAAGTAAAGTGCAGAATGTAAAGATCTAAGCTATTACCGGGCTTTGGGGCAGTTGCATAAGCAGGAAAATGCGGGAAAGTAAACCCTAAAACTATGACGTCCTGGGAGCAGATACATAATAGAGAAAAAAGTGCGAGAAAATAAATCTAAGCTATTAAAATTAAAGAGTGCAAACTATACACTTTTCTAAGAAAATAAATAGCAAAAAGAAATAAGAAAATGTTTGAATGTTATAATACATAAGTTTGTATTTTTGTATTTTTATAGAAATTAATTTAAATGATAATAGTAATAAAAAACCTAAATTCTAATTGATTTTAGTATTTAAGAAAATATTAATTAGACTAATTAATTAATAAATAAATAATATGTCAAAAATTGGTTATTATTAAGAGAAACCTAATTCTAATTAATTTTAATATTAAGAAAAATGTTAATTAATTTAATTAATTAGTAAAATTAAAAAGATTGTCAAAAGATTAATTACTCATTAAAAACCCTAATCCTAATTTAAAAGAATTAAAGTTTGTTAATGATTAATTAGAAAATAGTTAAAATAAGAAGAAATTAGGGTTAATGAAAAAAAGGAAAGAAAAAAAGAATGTTTGTCACCAGTCAATAATCATACCCCCACGCCACCTGTTGTTGATTGTCAAACATATGAGCAACAATATATATATATATATATATGCACACTAGTGGTGGGGTCCTTATATTTGAATGGACAAATGAGATGGTGACACGCCTAGTTCAAAGATTCAACTGGCCGGTCAACCGTCATGGAAGGAGGTTACAACCATCTTCTTTGATGGTGCTAAACATTGAAACCTGCAAAATCAACATCAAATAACAAAAAAAAAGTGGCCAAATTGTCTAATTAAGAGGCTGCGAGTTCAGTGGTGTGATTAGTTTCATCTAAAACAACTTGCAACTATAGATTCACAGCTTTGAGAGCTTCGTGCCCCAACAATGGGGAAATTCAATTTCTGCGATATACTTCACAAGTGATGGATCAAAATAGTTCTAAACCTCATCATGAACAAGTGTGTATGCACCAAATCATTCAACAATGCATGAATTAAGAGTTTAAGATTGATAAAGTTACCAAAACCGATGATGTTGTGGAGAGATCTCTGGAGTGATTCAAGCTTGAGTAATGATATGGATCAACTCCTGGAGTCTTCAGGAAGGTGAATTGATGCTCAAAATTGATTGAGAACGGCTGGAGATAAGGGTTGTGTGTGCCCTAGCTCTTGAGAATTTTGAGATTTTGTAGGGTTCTTCTTGAGGCAATTTCATCATCTTTGATGGTTTGAATGTGTTCTCTATTTATATGTGTTGTACCCCAAAATTTTCCCTCCCATCCTTCAGGAATTCATCTTGAACTCTCAGGTTTTTCTCTTAAACAAAGCCAAGCCCTTCATTATTGTTCCTTTCCAAGAAAACAATTTACAAGAGCCAAATGGTCATTTGCAAGCTCTAAAGGCAAAGCTTTTACCTTGGAAAAATTAAATTCTAAACATTGGGAATTTTTCTCTAAAAAAAAGGGGGGTGTTTAAGAAGAAAATGGCACTTCAAGGCTTCTGAACCAACCTTCAGGCAGAAACGGTCAGAAGCTGCAAACTTGGCTCAGCATATAACATTTAGTCAGAACATGGCTCTTTCAGCAGTTACACCAACTCAGTCAGAGATTGTAAACATGGTTCAGCACTTGATCTTTGAACAGAACATGGCTCTTTCAGCAGTCACACCAACTCAGTTAGAGATTGTAAACATGTTTCAGCACATAACATTCAGTCAGAAAATGGGTCTTTCAGCAGTTACGCAAAGTTCAGCCAGAATTTGTTAGAGAAGTGTGAAGAAGGTAACAAAGCCTGAAACTCCTTCAGAACGTACTGGGATCAGAAGGCAATGGGATCAGCAGATGGGGTAAAGTACTGAAGCAGGATCACTAAGTCTAGAGTCTTTAAAGACAGATCAAAGGAGCATACTGGAAAACTCTCAGAACTTTCTGAGACAACAAGAGGCCAAGGTCAGAGCTTGGTGTACGTTGTTTTTGGCAAAGCAGAACTGCTGGCTAAGGTTTTAGGTAATGATGCAAAATCTCCATTTACAAGATTTTTGATGTTGATAAATCTAATCACCATTTAATGCTCATTAATGCTCACAACCACTCCTGAACATTCATCCAAAGGGTCTCTCCACGTGTGGCTTGGTAAACGCCTTTGTGCAGGTTTAGGCATGGGTCCATGCGCCACTTTTCGCCTATAGAGGTCACTTCTCCTCAATCCTTGCCTACTGTTCCAGCCTAGGCTGAAAAGCTGTCCATCATCACAACTTTTCATGAACTTCCTTCAAAAACAAGTTAAATATTGGCGCCCTTTAAACGTTCAAAAATCCACAAAGCCTTGCCTATAAATAGGATACCATTATCCATCACAAAAAGGACGTGAGACACCATCCAGAAAATTGCTAGAGGAGAAACAGAAAAACAACAACCTTGTGAATCTCTGTCCAAAAATACCTGGTATTTTCACAAACTTTGAACTTCCTACATCCAAACTTCATTAATACCCAGTTTGCTTTGTGACCAAAGAACACCCATACAGTTTCTGACCATACACACACATACCTTCTCCATCCACCTATTCTAAAAAGAACCTGTCCAGAATACCATCAGAACTAAAGCTAGCTCCCCACTCACAGACTTTTTCAATAGCCAGGTAAGCACTTGTGACTTTCATCACTCTGCTAAGCATCATCAGCTTTGCAGACTCAATAAAACATAATGTAAATATCATGTTGCTGATGTTTGCGTTCTGAGGATTTTCATACCTCTGAATGTTTAAGTAGGAAGTGAATCAGTGTAGAACCTGCCTGTGACCTTGTTGGTTCTGTCTTCTGAAACATTTTGACATTTGTTGCGGTTGTCCCAAGCATGTTTTCTATTTTGTGGAAAAATAATAAAATTGCAGATGTTCTGGCTAGCACAGGGAGAAGCCAAGTTCTAACTTTGACGTTAGCACATCTGAAGCCTATTTTGCTGTCAATAATATCAGAACTTCTGAAAATTATTGTATTTCCAGCAGGGTCAGATCTTCTGACTTCCCCACTAACAAACTTTTGTTTTGCAGCGCATGGGAGTCAGAACTTCTGACCTTCCCACTAACAGGTTTCTGTTTTGCAGGTGCCAGAGTCAGAAGTTCTGACTCATACATTTTCACTAGAAGGTTAATAATCCTGCAACAGGCCTGGGTCAGAACTTCTGACTTCCTCTCAGCAGCGCGCTAGCCCTCTCTCTCTTTCTCTCTATCTTCACCTTTGTTTTTTTCTTTTCTTATCTATTTTTCTCGTTGAACCACCCCCATGTACAAATGTGTATCCCCATCCCCTAAATGCTGTAATAGCGTAGGATTTTACATTTCCGCATTTTATTGCTTTCAAATGTAAATGCTAGTAATTAGGATATGTATGGCAAGATAAAATCAATGAAATAGAAAATCCTAATTCAAGATAAACTCTTGCATGCAATAAAACACACTTGCACATAAGCACCCCTAGGGTTACAATCCACTTGTTGCCTTCAAAAATGGGTCATGGTATGCATGTTAAGTACTTTGGACAAACAAAAACAAAACAAAAGATCATAGTCCCTCGATGACGCTATCTGAGTTGCCTAAACAAAAATAATCAAGTCCCTCAAGAAAATTGCGAAAGATACTTGACACAATTGCTATCATGTTCTATACGATGACTCGCGCCTGTCCCGTTTAACATCCTAACACAAGGTTGTTCACCAAATACAATGGTGAAACAACACTGTTAAAAGGGTTAAAAACATAAGAAAGATCTTTGAGTAAAAATAGGGTAGACAACTCTTAGTTACTTGATCAAAAGCTTGCAAAACATCCTTGCCATTTCCAAACACACATCACAACACAACTTCAAAACAAACTTTCAAAACATTGAAATATCTTTTCAAAAAGACCCACACCTTTGTATACATTCAAACAAGAATCATAACAAAGGTTGCCACAACGATGGCCTCTTTTTCAAAGCATTTTCAAAACCACACATAAATCACCATTTCAAACAATTGAAAAGCAAAGCAAGTGATCTAAAACAAGTAACTAAGAGCCCATGGAAAACCATGGATGAAAAGGGTGATGGCACCTTCCCTTTTCATAATCTACTCCCCAAACCCAAGAAAACATCTCAAAGGTCTTTCCTGTGCTTTTTGACCTTTCCTTAGGATAAAATAAAAAGTCGGTGGCGACTCTTGCTAAACCGAACAATTGCGAACACGAATGCAAAATCCCAAGTCAGTTCTCCCACCGTATCACAATATGCCATGAATCAGGTCAACAAACATGAATAAAATTTTATATTTCATGACAAAATATTTGATTTGAATTTTTTTGCATGGAAACATATCTTTTTAAGCTCAATCTTGTGCCAAATCCAATCTTCGTGATCCCTCACAATTTTTTAGCATGATTAAATGATATTGTACTCATGGTTTGATTCCAAATAGATCCCCACATCATGTATAATTTATTTGATATTTTATTTGATTTATTTTTCTTTTAAATGAATAAAATAAAAATAAAAAATAAATAAAAACTATAAAAATAAATGAATGGGTTTAGGAGTCTATTATGAAGTCAAGAACATGTTTGGACCTTAAAAGATAATTCCATTAGCCCGAAAATTCAAATTTGCTCAATTTGGACTTCATGCATTTTCTCAAAATTGCCCAATTTGGACCAATCATAACTCTCTCAATTTTTGTCATATGAAAGTGGTGTGACACTTTTTATAACCCTCAAGATTCCCCCTACAATATCTATGTTGGTAATTTTTCACTTTGAAGAATTTATCTTGATGTAAATTGATTTGATAAAAAGTGTCTTTTTGTTGACTTTTGAAATGACCTATAATGTTTTGACCCATATCTCTCAAATGAAGCATTTTTAGGCTTTGAGCTAAGAGAGACTTAGATGTAGAGAATTGAAATTCCTTTAAAATGAGCTTTGATTGAGAAAAATATGATGAAGTATGTGAAAGTTATGCTTGGTCAAAGTTTAGTTGACTTCTCCTTAAGAAAACCCTAACTTAGTAACCTTTAACTTTTGATGAATCTTGAGTTTTCTTGATGAATCATGATCAACCCTTGATCAAATGATGAATGTGACTTTAAAATGTTGATGTTGACCAAAAATCTTGAAGTTTGGTTATATGTTGATCACAATTAACTTTTTATCCAATATAGTTGATTTTCAATCATCTGAGCAATTGACTGAGCAAACTTGTGATGCAAGGCTTGAAACTTTATAAAGGTATCTTGAAGCATATGAGGAATCATGGAATCCACTTGAAGCATTCTAAGCTAAATTTTCTTTTAGAGAAGCAAAACCCTAGTTGTAGGTTAACTGCTTAGGAGGAAGGTTTGTCTGCTCAAGCCTAGGAACATGAGGACGTGTCTTGAATCAATTTGTCTTGAAAAATAGGAGGGGAAATTTTGGGGTACAAAACCAATCATAATCAATACAGAAACTGAATCAAATCTTTACACGAACAAAATCAATACAAAATCAGATCGAATAAAAAAACTTGTTATTACAGATTACAAATTACAAACAAAATCAAAACTAAATCCAAACTTTATACAAATTCACAATCAAATTAAAAACTGAATCTGTGACAAATCTCTAAAGACCCTAATTTTTCTATCAATCTAAAATGTAATGATCAATTACAAAAAAATTTCCTAAACTGTCTAACTCTAACACTATAAAAACCTAAGATCAAAACAGAAAGAAGAGGAAGAAAATTTTATAGAAAAAATTTGACGAGGAGGAAAAGTTTGACAGGAGAAGAAATTTCAGAGAGGAGAAAACACGTGACAGGGGAAGAACTTCACAGAGCCTGAGAGAAGGAGATTCGAGCCTCGTTGTAAATCCGTGTTCATTGCTGCTCCAATTTAGGGTTTAAACATCTCAAACCCTAAGATCCTCCTTGAACCGGCACCACTGTCATCATCTTCAAATGCCTCCCGCTATCATCTCTGACTTAATTAGGGTTAACCCTTATATTCGCTTCCTTAGGATAAAAATTAAGGGTGGAGAGTCTTATTTTAAAACCGGTTATACTAGCTGCTGACTCTGCTGGGGACTCGGCCCTATGGTTTAGAAGCCTTTTCTTTTGGTTTTAGGGTTTTTCTTATTTTTTTTGGGTTTTTATATTTGTTTATTTAATTATTTATTTATTTTTGCTTATTATATTATTCATTATGCTTATTCATTATGTTTATTCATTTGTGGTAGGATTTTATTTTTTCGAAAAAATTATTTTCAAAAATCCTTAGAAAGAAGGTTTGTCTAAGAGATATCCTAGAGTCGGTGGAATTCTGCGAAAGGAATATGTCTCAAGAGATATCCTCTTGGGAAGTAGGACTTTGGAATGAAACTTATGACTCTTTGTATAATCCTAAACCAAAATCTCATGGTGAGACCTCGTACGACCTTAAAGATAAAAAATTTGGTCTACAATGAGGTTCCACTTAAGGTAAGCCCTTGTTCCTTTCCCTCTAGTGTAATCTATGATACCCTTAAGGAATCCACCTTACGGGGAAGGGTAGAAAAACTTAGAACCTTTATATGAGCTCTCCTATAGGTTATTCTATCAACTTCCTATCCTCTTAACCCGTAAGAGTATCCTTACCTCTATATCTATCCCATAACCAGTATAGGGTATTCACATACCCTAAACTCGTGTAGGGTATTCACATACCTTAAACCCGTATAGGGTATTCACTACCCTAAGCCCGTGAGGGTGTCTGTTTGTCGATTACAAACCTTAGATCCATAGGGATTCCCTTAAGTATGTTATAGCCTGTAGGGACTTCCAAGTGTCTGTTAGGGGTTTCTTTTTTGTGCATCATAATGCCTAGCCCGTAGGGATCCCCTTTTTTCTGTCTTTATCCTTAGGATGTCTTCACTAATGAACGCCACATGGCCTATATCAGGCCATGGGACTTTGTGATTGTTGACCAGTCACCATGTGCTCTCTTCCTTGATGTTCCCTCAGTCAAACCATCATATCAACTGTCCTTTGCCTTATCATAATCCCTAGCCGGTAGGGATTATCTTTTGTCTGTCTTAGTCCCTAGCTTGAAGGAATTTCCTTCGGTGTATAATAATCCCTAGCTTGTAGGGATTTCACAATTGTATATACCCCTAAAACCTGTGTAGGGTGTCCTTAGGTTTATCTTCGTTCCAACATCGCATTGCATTTCATCTCCATGAAAATGTTTAGCATACCCTAAAAATAAATAAAAATTGCATCCTCATGCATTTCCATACATCCCATACCTACATTTTCATAAGGTTCATATCCATTTCCACTTTCGACCATTATCCAACTATCATCTGTTGGCTGGGTTTTCCGATGCTCGCAAACGAACTAAAAAGCTATCGAGAAATTCAAGATATACAAGTCTTATTTGAGAGAGAGGCATCCCATCACCATGATGACCATAGGCCTACATAACGCCTCAAATGCCAGTACTAAGGGTAACTCCCTTACATCAACAGCAGTAATTTCCCTATTAGTAAAAGAGGTATGACCAAAAAACAAGAAAGGATAAAGGTCACCCCTTAATTCAAAAATCTAAGAACTAAGAAGTATCTCCTAAAGTCAAGTGGATCAACAAAAAAAGCTCTTCCATAGGATCATTAGACTTATCAATTTCAATTTGTAATTTCTAAGTTGTTAAGTTGTATTTGGTGTAACTTTGTATCTTTTGATTAGTTATTCTAATAAAATAAGCGTGCATGTTTTTGAAATTGATCCATTCGTATTCACACTTCTATTACTTTCCATAAATAATCAACGAATTTCCATTTTCACTCTTCTTTTCTATCTTCCATTGCACAACTTTAATAAACTTAGAGGGAGAATGATGTAAACTAAATAGCTACATTTTTCTAAACTATGCTTTCAATGAAAGACCGAGCTGACGATGTAAGGCATTGTTTCAATTCCTAAATAGTGGAGAAATGAGGAGTTAATCCGTAGTTAACCCCCTCAAGACAGAAGTTGGAGTTATTTATATTTTCTAAAAACCCCTTAATCTTAACTAGGGGCAGGGTAGATTTCGATAAATTCAACGATGCATTTAAATCCAAGGAAAATCAGGCCATCTAAGAAAGGTTCAAGCATATTTCTTTCCTCGATACACCATTGAGGAAACGATCTAAGCAAAGGTTCAAGCACATCATCTTCCTCGTGCACATCAACAAAGATTGAGGAAGCAATCAATAAAGACAAAGTTCACAGAAAGCCCATTAAGTTAAAGGAAATCAAAACATGACTTAGGCAAAATTTAGGGCATCCCGATGGACCGCAAATTCAAAAGGATTGGTGCATGTAAAAATAAGGGATTAAAACAAATAAATTGGAGAACAATATTGTGATTGGAACCTCAAAGGCTTCTCATCAACTATTGTATCTTATAAATGATTTGATCTTATTAATTCTTTTCATCGGTGCTTGGGTCTTTATCTACGCTTCTCATCATCTGTGCGATTATGAAATTTCTCTTGGAGATTGAATGCATCGGTAGCATTAATTGAATTTTAGGATTGGAGAACATCAAGGAGAATGGGGTGGGATAAATAAATTTTGAGCTTTATATCCTTTGTTCTTAAACCGTGAACCAGGCCACGTTACAACCTTCAAAAGTCCTAATAGAAGCTAGGTTCACTATGAAAGCATACTCAACAAGATTTGTGTTAAACTGACTCTTAATGTTTGTTAAATTATCACTAAACCATGTTGCAACTTCTTCATCTCTAATCATACATTTATTTTCAATAATCAATTTCAATTTCAAGAACTTGCATGTGCATCACATTAGGATTACTTTTCAAAGGGGAAATTTTACTTACGAGTCAATACTTAGCATCAAGGAGATTTCAAAAATGGTCTGATCAAAGGCAGCATTTCTGTAAGTGTTTGTTGGCAGCAATTTTGGTGAAAAAGTGTTTTCATAATGTTTTTCTAAATGTCTTGACATTTGAAGCAAACTGTTTTGAATGATATCAAAGCAGATGTCTTGACATCTGCCTCCTGAGCTGAACGCAACTCATACCAGTTTAAGTTTTTTGTTTCATGTTTTCATGCGCGCCATAATTTAGGATTTCTGACTTATAGCCTGTGAAAAATATGGAGGAATATTTTTTTATTTGAAATATCCTTATGGATTATATCTTGGCCTGTTTTCATGGAAATATTCAAAAGATTGGAATATTTGTTTTTCAGCCCAAGCCCACTATTGCACCTTTAGAAGGACTTGCTTCCTTATTCATTCAACTGCAACTTCTGAAGAAGAATACTTTCTTTATGTTTTAGAAGTCTAAATATTTTCATTTTCATACACTCTAGTATTGATTTAATACTTGAGTTGTTATTTGAGTTGTTAATTATGGACCATTCATAAGATTTTAAGAATTGAATGATTGAAGTCTTTAAAACATGTTATTTCAGTTGTTCTTCACTGTAAGTGATTGAAGGGATTTGAGGAGGGACTCATACCTAGGTGTGTCTTAGGTAGAAATATATCATGAGTAGTGATTAAGTGATTAGATCGTAAACTGGTTTTTTACTGAAGGTTTATGAATTTATACTATTTAGTGGACTTGTCCCTGGCTTGGTACCCCCTAGAGTAGGTGTTGTTGTACACTAAATTGGGTTAACAATACCTTATGTTTTTAGTGTTTTTACTTTTGTTGCATTTTACATTATCTTCAGTTATTTGTGTCATGACATCTCCTTCGACATCTCATATCTGATACCAGAATTTCAATTGGTATCAGAGCATGCATCTTGCTCTATATCTGGGTGAGATCTAGGGAAGATACTTTTGGGTACTATGGACAGGGAAGGAGGATTTGTGAATAGACCACCCATTTTGGATGGAAGTAATTATTACTATTGGAAACCACGTATGGTGGCCTTCTTAAAGTCTCTGGACAACAGAGCTTGGAAAGCTTTTTTAAAAGGATGGAAACACCCTGTCAAATTGGGAGAAAATGGAGAACCCACTTCTGAGTTAAAACCAGAAGAAGATTGGTCTAAAGAAGAATATGAAATTTCTCTTGGAAATTCTAAATCCTTGAATGCTATATTCAATTGAATTGACAAGAACATTTTCAAATTAGTGAACACATGTGAAGTAGCTAAAGATGCACGGGGAATTCCTCAATCTACCCATGAAGGCACAACCAAAGTTAAGATGTCAAGACTTCAGTTGCTCACCATAAAATTTGAGAATTTAATAATGAAGGATGATAAAAGTATTAATGAATTCCATATGAATATTCTTGAGATTGCTAATGCATCTAGTGGTTTAGGAGAGAAAATACCTGAAGACAAATTAGTGAGAAATATGCTCAGGTCTCTTCTCAAGAGATTTGATATGAAAGTGACTATTATAGAAGAAGCTCAAGACATTGAAAAAATGAAAGTGGGTGAACTTGTTGGATCCCTTCTGACATTTGAATTAAGCATCAATGAAAGATCTGAAAAAGAAGAACAAAAGCGTAGCTTTTGTATCAAATACTGAAGATGAAGAGGAAGATTGTGATCTGGATACAGATGGAGGAATATCAAATGCCTTAGTTATGCTTGGAAGACAGTTTAACAAAGTGATAAAAATAATGGATAGGAACCCAAGATCAAATGTCAAGAACATCTCATCTGACATCCATAAGTCAAATGAGTTTGGAAGAAAAAGGGCTGAAGAAAAATCCACTCAAGGGAAGGGAATACAATGACATGAATGTGAAGGCTTTCATCACATTAGAGCTGAATGTCCTACATATCTTAAGAAATAGAAGAAGAATCTATCTGTTACTTGGTCTAAAGAGGACTCAGAGAGTGATCTTGAAGAATCTGCCAAGTATGTTAAAGAATTGACAGGAAAATATGTCTCTGATGAAGAATCTAGTGATGGGGAACTAACCTTTAATGAGTTAGCTGCTTCAAACAAAGAATTATGTCTCAGAAGTGAAGAAGTGTGCCTATAAGGGGAGAAATAGAAAGCACTCATAACCCAGCTAAAGGCAGAAAGAAAAGAGCATTTGAAAACTATTTCTAATCTGGAAAATGAAGTGACTTCTCTAAATTCAAATCTTGATAGAGTGGTCAAATCTCTCAAGATGCTGAATAATGGGTCTGACACATTTGATGAAATTCTTCAAGCGGGAAGAGTGACAGGAGATAAGAGTGGTCTTGGGTTTAATGATAAAAAGGAACCAAGTCCAGAATAACCTTCATTATATTCCACCCATGCCAAGTCTAAACCAAGAATGTCAACTCAAATGTCTAAACATCATGGAAAGAAAGGACATCATGGAAAACATCATGGCAAGAAAAAGTTTAATCACACCAGAGAGAATTCCCAGCCCTGGAGATGTCTTCACTGTGAAAGGCTTGGTCATATAAGGCCCTTTTATTTCAAGTTGCATGGATATCCTAAAACTAACCCTCTTTCCCAAAACAGATCAGATTCCCCAAAATAGAAAAAAGAAAAAAGAGTGGGTTCCCAAGTCTAATGTTACTAGTTTTATAGCTCATACCTCTCTCAGAGTATCAACCAAAGATGACAGGTACTTTGATAGTGGATTTTCTAGACACATGACAGGTGTCAATAATCTGTTGACAGATATCAAATCTCATTCCACCAGTTATGTGACATTTGGTAATGGAGCCAAAGGTGAAATCAAAGGAGTTGGCAAGTAGGACTGTTCAGGAGTCCCCATGCTTGATAATGTGTTACTTGTTAAAGGGTTAACAGCTAACATAATAAGTATAAGCCAATTTTGTGATCAAGGATTCAAAGTTAACTTCACTAAGGAAGAATGTCTTATTTGCAATGAAAAGACTGAAGTTATTATGAAAGGAATCAAATCTAAAGACAATTGTTACTTATGGGTTCCCCAAGAGTTGAACTTCTCCTCAACATGTGTTTTGGCTAAAGAAAATGAAGTTAAACTATGGCATCAAAAATTGGGACACTTACATATGAAAGAAATGAAAATAATTATATCTAAAGAAGCAGTGAGAGGGATTCCTAAGCTTAAGAGTGATGAAGGAATATTCCTGGGTTACTCTACAAATAGCATAGCTTACAGAGTCTTTAACTCAAGAATCAAGATTATGATTGAATCCATAAATGTTATTATTGATGATAGATGATGGAATGATGAAGAATATGTCTTAAAAGATGTTGGAACATCTTTGTCTAATATTCCAACAAAATCAAATGACAGAAGTATTGAGTCTAATCCACCTCAAGAACATGCTGAGCCTAGTCATCTCAATAAAGGGCCTTCAATTATAACCCATAGAGATCGTCCTAAGGAGTTTATCATAGGAGATCTAAATAAAGGAGTTACTACCATATCCAGATAAGGGATATCAAACTCTTGCTTTTTGTCAAAAATTGAGCCAAAGAATGTCAAAGAGGCCCTACCTGATGAGTTTTGGATTAATGTTATACAGGAAGAGCTAGAAAAATTCAGTAAAAATGAAGTTTGGGATCTAGTTCCAAGACTTGAAGGGACAAATATGATTGGCAACTAAATGGGTATACAAAAATAAATCTGATGAAAAAGGGGTGGTCACTAGAAATAAGGCAAGGTTAGTTGCACAAGGATACACTCAAATTGAAGGAGTTGACTTTGATGAAACCTTTGCTCCTGTGGCCAGACTTAAATCAATCAGAATACTCTTGGGTATTGCATGCATACTGAAATTTAAATTGTTTCAAATGGATGTAAAAAGTGTATTCTTAAATGGTTATCTAAATGAAGAAGTTTATGTGGAACAACCTAATGGATTTGTTGATCCAAGTTTTCCTAAACATGTGTAAAAACTAAAGAAAGCTCTATATGGATTAAAGCAGGATCCAAGAGCTTGGTATGAGAGATTGATGGAATTTCCTGGTGAGAATGGATATAGGAAAGATGGCATAGACAAAAATCTTTTTGTCAAGGAAAAAGAAGGGAAGATCATGATTTCAGAGATTTATGTTGATGATATTGTGTTTGGTGGGATGTCAAATGAGATGGTTCAACATTTTGTCAAGCAAATGCAGTCAGAATTTGAGATGAGCCTTGTTGGTGAATTAACCTATTTTCTTGGTCTGCAAGTTAAACAAATTGAAGATTCCATATTTTTATCTCAGAGCAAGTATGCTAAGAATATAGTAAAGAAATTTGGGATGGAAAATTACAGTCACAAAAGAACTCCTGCTCCCACACATCTGATGTTCTCTAAAGATGAAAAAGGAGTAAGTGTGGATCAAAGTCTTTACAGAAGTATGATAGGCAGTCTTCTATATCTCACAACTAACATACCTGACATTGCCTTTGTTGTAGGGGTGTGTTCTAGATATCAAGTTGATCCTAAAGTTAGCCATGCCAACCATGTGAAGAGAATTCTTAAATATGTGAATGGGACAAGTGATTATGGTATGCGTTACTCTCATGGATCTAGTTCTGCCTTAATTGGTTATTGTGATGTTGATTGGGCAGGAAGTGATGATGATATAAAAAGTACATCACGAGGATGCTTCTTTCTGGGAAATAATATCATATCTTAGTTCAGTAAGAAGCAAAATTGTGTGTCTTTGTCCACTGCTGAGGTTGAGTATATTGCTGCTGGAAGAAGTTGATTTCAATTGGTTTGGATGAAAAAAATGTCAACAGAATATAATGTCAAACAAGATGTCATGAAATTATTCTGTGAAAATCTAAGTGCCATAAACATATCAAAAAATCCTATTCAACACAGCATAACAAAACACATCGATATCTGACATCACTTCATAAGAGAGCTTGTTGAAGAAAATATTGTTGCCTTAGAACATGTAGCCACTGAATTGCAACTGGCTGACATTTTCACTAAGGCATTAGATGTTAATTAGTTTGAGAACTTAATAGGAAAATTAGGGTTTTGCTTATATGATGGTTTGTAGGAATTAAGGGCGTGTGGGAATATCATTAAAGTGATATCATATTATTTATGTATCCAACAAATCAAATTTTGAAAGCAATCATTACAAGACTGTCTCAAAGTTTTTCCCACACGCTACAAAATAACATATTTATACTTTCACAAACTCTTCGTTCTCCTCTACAAAAAAAAGAACCCTTGTCATTCTTCATCTCTTTGCTCAAAAATCTTGAAAGATGTCTCAACATCATACATCGTCTTCCTCAAAACATGTTAACCTCCCTGAGAAACTCTCTCTTGACAGAGTACTTGCCGTTACTCCTCTAACAAATATCCCACCTCTTAAGAAGAAGGTCAAGAAACCCAGATCATCACCTGCAAAGAAATCCAAAGACGATAAAGGTAATACTTTTACTATTATTGATAATAGGATAGAAGAAGACATTGTTAATATTGATAGAAGCATTAGAAGGCTAGTAGATAGAGTGTTAAAAGAAAGTTTAGTTACGCCTCAGATTTCTACCCCTCTTGCTCGTATGCCTGCTCTGGCTGACAAAGTAAATGACCCTAAAAGTGTTGTTGAATCATTCATCCTCAAGAAAGATGACACTGAAAGAAAACTTGACAAGCTTACTACTTCTGCTCTAAAGGAAGTGGAAGAGGATGCTAAACAAGATGTTGATAAGAACTCCCATGCTAAGTGTGATACGGTGGCAGAATCGACTGTTATACTGGTTTTGCATTTGTGTTCACAAATGTTGCGGTAAACAAGAGTCGCCACCGACTTTTCTTTTATCCAACAAAGGAAAGGGTGAAAAGAACAGAAAAATACCTTTCGAGATTATTTCTGAGTAAGGGGGTAGATTATGGAAAGGGAAGGTGTTAGCACCCTTTCCATCAGTAGTTATCTACGGGCTCTTAGATGCTTAGCTCATTTTGAAAATACTTTGTGCTTTGTGTGTTTTTGAAAAGTATTTTTTTAAAATTCCAATAGTAAGGCGATTTTCTTTATGATAACTCTTGTATTAGTCCTCAAGAGTGTTGATAAAGCATTTTGAAAATGTTTTTGAAAGTTGTTTTGTGTAAGTGTAAAAATTTGTTTTGAGCATAGCATCTAGGAACTATCTACTTTTACTCGAAAGGTTGTTCTTTTCCTATTTTCCTTTAGATAGTTCTATCCTATTATTAGTAAGTAGGTATCCCTATCGTTGGATGTTTGAGGGACAATCGAAGGGACGTTTATAGTCACAAAGGCGACTGGGCGAGAAACCTTAGTAACTACCCTGAGGTTTTAAGATCATTTTTATCGAGGCAACATCGAGAGGGTCATCGAGGGACTTATGATCTTTTAAACCGGAGGGTAGCCACTAAAATCTCTCACGTTTCAAGATTTGTGACTGTTTTCTAAAGGAAACCAAAGTTGGATACCCTAGAGGTGCGCATGTGCAATTGCGTTGTTTTCAGTTATTTTAGTCTTGTGTTAAGTTTGCTAGCGTTTTGATTATTAAGCTCTTGTTATGAAGTCCTATTACCATACATCTAAACAGTTAATATATGTACAGGAAATATAAAGTGCGGAAATTAAATCCTACGCTATTACATGGCTTTGGGGAGGGGATTAGTTACATATCCAAAATTTAGGGAAGAAATAAAGAAAGCAGTAAAAGAGTCCTAGTTAATTTTATTGCATCCCACAAGCAGTTACATTGAATATAATAATAGCAATGCTAAAATAATAAATGCGCGCGAATTGAAAGGACGTCTAAATCCTAAGAATTAAATTTTTTTTTTGCTTTATGAAAATAATTGAATTTGATTAAATCCTAACTCTATTGATTTTAAAATTAAGAAGATGGTTTAAATGATTATTAATTAATTTAAAGAATTAATTTAATTAAGAAAAATGCTAACCTAATGTTTTTATGAGTTTTTATTATTTTTGCTGATTAAATAAAAAGACAAAAGAAATAAGCAATAAAAACAAAACAAAAACGTAAATGGGTCTGGACAACAAATAGAAACAGGGGGTAAGTTTAAAAATGCGGGCCTAGATCAGGAAAGAGGCCCAAGTTGCCTTCTGATCCAATAAGGGAAACTTCCTTTCGATCCAAGGAGATGGCGGCCTTTCTATCCAATGAGAGAGGCTATTGATAGTGTATGATGGATTACTTGTGGAGGGTACTGGATCTGCAAAAAAATTAATAAACAGAAAAATCATTGCAAGAGGCAGGGATCGAACCTGTGCCTCTGCATACACGCAACACCTTAACCTTCTTGCCTCTAATTCAAATCCTCTTATCTCAGGTCTGAGCTTATTTTGGCTCGAAACAACCTAAACCCGGAGATTCGAAGGAAATCTCAGATCGTGCCCTAGCAATGGCACAATATCATTCACATTAGACATGTACTATCAAAAGCCTTGAACATGAATCAAACGGTTAAAAGTATTAATATGCAATGAAAATGCAGTTTTTTGGTTTTTTTGCAAACCCTTACCAATCCAAGATGCGTGGATCTGTGGCTTGGGGCGTAGAACATCTTGCTTAGGGGCCTGAAAGCCTTCCTGGGAATCTCATGAGGGGGATAGGATGTTTGTTTTTGAGTGAGGAGGCCTGCAAAGATTGCTTCGATTTTGACAGCTTTGATGTATTTCTTTATGTTCTTGATAGGTAATCTCTGTCTAGGCTATCTGTTGTGTCTTATATTTATATGGGTGCGGTGGTGGGAGAAAATGGCAAGAATCAGCCATTAACCATGGCTTTGAAGGCAGAATCGAAAGTCTTAAAAGGTTTCCCTTTTTGATGATTTTCTACCATTTTGGGTTTTGAGTGAACCTGGACAGGTTTCACCCCACATCTTGGCTTTTCGAATGTTCCCAAGTTTTGTCCTTCGATGGCTTTGAATTCCAAATCGAATGGCTCAAAGCCTCATCATTGTGGCTTCTTCGATTGAGCCACTATCTTTCTTGGTTGCTTGATCTAAAAATTATCCCATTAGCCTAATCGAACTCAGATCTTGTTCCTTTCAGTCTCCTTTCCTTCAATTCGAACACCTCTTCCTCCTGGCCTGTCAAAGCTTTGTTTTGTCGTCTACTTCGAATGTAGCTATATAGGTGGCTCTTTGATTCCAACTCCCACCTTTTTGCTTGTCTACAAGAATATCTTTCGTGTTGATCACTAGTTCACCTTCGATTGGTGAATGTAGCTTATATGTGCCAATCGAAGGATGACTCATGAGCGCCAAGCCTTTGCTTTGATTACCCAACTCCTACCTTTTTGCTTACCTACAAGAAACAACTTTGTTGCACCTCAGTCCATATTCGATTGGTGAATACAACTTGTATGCACCAATCGAAGGGTAACCTAAGAGCATCAGAACTTCTCTTCAAACATCCCACACTTGTTCAGGTACATGCCAGAAGTTCTGAGGTGACTTATACTTGGCTGATTCATCTCAAATTGTCCTTCGGTCATGCCATGCTTGAAGATGGAATTTCCTTTGAATCATGAGCCTTCCACATGTTTTCTTTGGATAAAATAAAAGTCTTTAAATTCCAAAATATTCTTCTTTTCAAAGTTCCCATTCAAACAACATGCCAGTCGAAAGGCCCTTCCTTGTAGTACTTCGAACAACTTATATTTCCCTGATGCAAAAACAAAACCCTTTGATGACTTTACTAGCTCTTCCAATTGAAGACTTCAAAAAAAGCCTCCTCACGCTTCCTTTCGAGCTAGCCTTCCTTGGATGTTAGCGCTTCGTTAGGCATCAAAATAGGCTGCATATTATTGTCGAAGCTGTTTTGACCCAACAACTCTTAGGCATAATTCCAGCTTTCAACCTACACCTTGTCATGTGCACTTTTCTTTCTTTCTTCCATGCCATTATGTTGAGGCATATAGGGGCCATGGGAATCAATTGAAGCCTTTGCAAACCAAAATTCTTTGTGAGAAATGAAACCTTAGATGGAAGCCCATTGCTTAGAAGGAGAATTTGTGTAGTCAATTCTTGGTCAACCTTGAGCAATTATGGACTTTAATGAGCAGGCCTTGAATAAGAATGGGAGTGAAAATTTTTGGGTACAACACTAAGGAAGATGTTGTTGGCTCCAAAGCTGGAAAAAATCAAAATGATATGGATGTGGTTAATGTTGATGAGCTGTCTGACAATGAGCTCATCTCTAATGCGGTTCCTGGAATTGATAAAAGGCTCAAATCTAGGAAAGTGAAGGATGTGAATATCACACCCCCTATCAAGATAATCAAGAAGAAAACCATATATGATCCCCTAAAGCCCGGAAGTAAAGTGGTTCCTCCCTCTAGAAAAAGAAAAACTAGACCTGATAGCTCCACATATGATGATGATGATGATGCTGTAAAGAGATCTAAAAGTAAGAAGAAAGTTGTATTAGTTGAAGAAGCTGACTCTAATTATGATGTCAACGAAGATGTCCAGGACATCTCTCTTGTGAAAAAGTCTACAAGCAAGAAGATTTCTGTTAGGGTATCTGATGCCCCTCTTGACAACATTTCCTTCCATTCTGTTGGGAATGCTGAAAAGTGGAAGTATGTATTTCAAAGAAGAATTTCCCTTAAAAGAGAATTGGGAGCTGGTGCACTGGAGTGCAAAGAAATTATGGAGCTAATATCTTCTGCTGGATTGATGAAAACTGTTACCAGGTTTGCCAAATGCTATGAGACTCTTGTTAAGGAATTTATTGTTAATATTCCTATTGACTATGCTGGTCATAAAAGTAAGGAGTATAGAAAGGTGTTTGTTAGAGGTAGGTGTGTAGAATTTTCCCCTACTATCATAAATAGATTTCTGGATAGGTCTGAAGATGACTATTGTGAGCTGGAAGTAATTGATAATCAAGTTTGCAAAGCCATCACTGTTAACCAAGTGAGTGAGTGGCCCATGAAGAATAAGCTTCCTGTTAGCAAGCTAAGTGTGAAATATGCTATCTTACATAGAATTAGTGCTGCTAACTGGGTTCCTACTAATAATACTTCAACCATCACTATTGGCTTAGGAAAGTTTATTTATGTTGTTGGAAATAAGAAATTGTTTGATTATGGTACTTACATTTTTTATCAGATTATTAAGCATGCAGGAACATGTGCCATTAAGATTCCTATTGCCTTTACTTCCCTTATTTGTGGATTTATTCTTAATCAACATCCTGGAATTCTGAGTGGTAATGATGTAGTGTGCAAGTAGGAGTCTTCTTTGACCCTTCACTTCAAGCTTTTTTCAAGAAAACATGTCCCATACATTGTTTTGACATCTGCATCTGCTGAAAACAAGATATCAACCAAGGATGACATGATCACTGAATTAAGGGAAGCCTGCAAAGAACTTCATGATATGATCAGAGTTAGCTCAGCAAGAAAGCTAAATTTTGAAAAGATGATCAAGGAGCTGCAGAAGGACAACAACTTTGATGATAGAGGGAGCTCTGAAGGAGGAGATTCTAGTGAGAAAAGAAGTTTTGCCTTTGATAAGTCTACTGGTCCTGAAGAGAGTTAGACTATTTGCTGCTTATTTATTTGACATCTTTTTTTCTTTTTGGCACTTATATGTGCTTGACTTTTGAGTTCTATGGTTTGTACCTATATTACTGATAATCTCTTAAATGCATCCTTTTATTTGGCATATTATAACTAAAAAGGGGGAAAGAAATTGACTGACTGACCACTGACGGAGGGGGAGCTTAATACTTAAGGGGGAGCCTCATGTCTCAAAATATGTTCTGATATTTTCCTTTTCTAACCGCTAACAGCTAACTAAGTTTTTGTTTTGCTTGCTTTGCTTATGTTGCTGCTTTGATAATGTGCTTAAATAGTGTTTTAGCCAAAATTTTCCAAAGGGGGAGTTTGTAAGTGTTTGTTGGAAGCAATTTTGGTAAAACAATGTTTTGATAATGTTATGCTAAATGTCTTGACATTTGGAGCAAATTGTTTTGAATGATGTCAAAGCAGATGTCTTAACATCGGCCTTCTGAGCTGAATGCAACTCATATCAGTTTAAGTTTTTTGTTTCCTGTTTTCTATTTGAATTATCCTTATGGATTATATCTTGGCCTATTTTCATGGAAATATTCAAAAGATTGGAATATTTGTTTTTCAGTCCAAGCCCACTACTGCGCCTCTATAAGGACTTTCTTCCTTATTCATTCAACTGCAACTTTTGAAGAAGAATACTTTCTTCCTATTTTAGAAGTATAAGTCTTTTAATTGTCATACACTCAAGTATTGATTTAATACTTGAGTTGTTATTTGAGTTTTTAATTGGGGATCATTCATAAGCTTTTAATCATTGAATGATTGAAGTATTTAAAACTTGCTATTTCAGTTGTTCTTCACTGTAAGTGATTGAAGGGATTTGAGGATGGCCTTATACTTAGGTGTGTCTTAGGTAGAAGTATAGAACGGGTAGTGATTAAGTGATTAGATCGTAAACTGTATTTTTACTGAGGGTCTATGAATTTATACTATTTAGTGGACTTGTCCCTGGCTTGGTAGCCCCCATAGTAGGTGTTATTGTACACTGAACTGGGTTAAAAATCCCTTGTGTTTTTACTGTTTTTTCTTTTGTTGTATTTTACATTGTCCTCAGATATTTGTGTCATGACATCTCCTTCGATATCTCATATCTGATACCAGAATTTCAATTTCCAAGAAACTTCTAACTAGGGGTAAAGTATCTAAGAGGACCCCATATAAATAGGGGAAAATCCTAATGATCATAGGGACATATCATCTGAGGATCCTGTTGACTAGGGGAACTTATTCTAAGATTTGGTCAACTTGGATCACTTCTCAAAGCACCAATTGATAAAGGGCCTACTAATCAAGATTCATACACTTGGGGTAACCTATATCAAAACCTATATCACAGAATGGCAGGATCCATGTTCCTTCTTAGGACACTCCTCCAAATCCTAAAGATAGGGGTGTGCCTTTGAAAATTCGAATGTTGGGGTAGACCACTGCGAGACTAAGAAACTGGTTCTAAATGGGCCATCAAGGGAAAATCATTACAAGGGTCAGTTAATCAAGGGCATGGTATTTCGTAAATTCAAATGTTGGGTCAAGACATGCCACAAAAGGCAAGCTCACTTCATACATTCACAATCCCCAAGGGACCTCTCTTCTACATCCACAATCTTTGAGTTCAAAAAGAGTATTAGGAAGTCATGTCAGCATAATACTCTACCACTTTTCAATAATCATTCTTGTTTCACTAGTAACCTCTCTGAGTCTTAATCATTTCTTCGCCCACAACAGAGGGCACCATTCAAAAAGCAGTCGAGTCATAATCATAAAGCATAACGCATAGCATAAACCATGATTCATATGAAGAAAATCATCATTGACAAGTCAAGTTATCTATTCTACATTGAATCTCAACAAGAGATTCCACTGGTTGATACGATAGTTGATTTTCTGGAAGACCTCGGCAGAAGGTAATTCTACGTTTAATCTCGATAGAAGATTCCCCTGGTTGATCTCAACAATTGATTTTGGAGAAGACCTCGGCAGAAGGTAATTCTATGTTTAATCTCGATAGAAGATTCCCCTAGTTGATCTTGGTAGTTGATTATCCATAAGACCTCGACATAAGGTAGTTTTCAATCGAATCTTGACAGTAGATTCCCTTGGTTAATCTCGACAGTTAATTATCTAGAACACTTGGCAGAAGGTAGTTGTTAATCGAATCTCGGTAGTAGATTCCCCTCGTTGATCTTGGTAGTTGATTATCTAGAAGACCTCGACAGAAGGTAGTTTTCAATTGAATCTCAGCAGTAGATTCCCTTAGTTAATCTCGGCACTTAATTATCTAGAAGACCTCAACAGAAGGTAGTTTCTCAACAGAATCACGGCAGCAGTTTCCCATGGTTAATATTGGAAGTTGATTATCTAGAAAACATCGGAAGAAGGAAGTTCTCAACAAAATGTCGATAGTAGATTCTCTTGGTTAATCTCGGCAGATGATTTTCCAGAATACCTCGGCAGAAGGTAGTTTCTCAACAAAATCTCAGTAGTAGATTCTCCTGGTTAATCTCAGCAGATAATTTTCTAGAAGACCTCGGCAGAAGGTAGTTCACAATTGAATCTCGTGTCATCGTGTGTAAGTTAAATCAAAACTTTGATTCAAATGCTGGTAAGGTGATACATCATCATATGTGCCTACTTTTCGTACCCATGGGAACGTTGTATATAGTTTCCTTATAATCTTTCGAACAAATTTTGGGGTCTTCAATTATTTAATAAACTTCCGATCAGAGCGTGTGAGACATGCGTATTCTCACACTATTCAATCGAAAGGTAATTAAATAGGGGCAGCTGTTATTGCCCAAATTTTCCCTACTAGTACCTAATATTTTTATTTTTATTTCTAAAAAATTAGTTTTCTCTTTAATATATTATTCACATATTCATGGGGTTTAAAGTTTATAAAGGGTTTTTTTTTTATGTTATGAAGATATTAATGGGCCTTTCTAATTCAAAAAATCCCAATGCATTTTTGAGCAAGGTTTTGTTTCGCTTCCAGCCCATTTCAAACCTTGAAGATTCTACATCATTAAGAATTTTTGGGCATTTATAAATCAGAAAGGCCCATGTAAAAATTCTAGCCCATTTTAAATGTTGAAGGGGGGGTTTATGCTGTTGAAAAAATATTGGGCCTTTCTAAATCAGAGGGCCCATTTACACACAGAAAGGAGGAGGGGTATGTTTTTGAGATAAGTGGCCCAAACGTTTGGCCCATTTCAGTTTTTTGTTTTAAAAAATTGTATTTACAAACATTATTACTAAAATTGTTATTATTAAGCATTACCATTATAACTTAATTTAAAAAAAAATGTGTTTGTTTTATTATTGGAAAAAACATTGACTAAAACTCAAAGTTGAAGTCAAAAAGGCCGAAATTGAAACTTTTGATTGCATGGCCCAAACCCAGTCCAAACAATAAAAAACGCTTTGTTTCAAATAGGAAAACATGCACTATTCAGATTAAAAGAAAAAAACGTTTGTTTTAAAGGTTGAAACAAGTACTGTTTAGATCGAGATCAAATCAAATCTTCACATTAAAGTGTCTGAAAGTTCACAAAATGCAATCATAATCAATACATAAACTGAATCAAATCTTTACACGAACTAAATCAATACAAAATCAGATCGAATAAAAAAATTGTTATTACAGATTACAAATTACAAACAAAATTAAAACTAAATCGAAACTTTATACAAAGTCACAATCAAATTACAAACAAAATCTGTGACAAATCTCTAAAGACCCTAATTTTGCTATTAATCAAAAAAGTAACGATCAATTACAAAAACGTTTCCTAAATTGTCTAACTCTAACACTATAAAAACCTAAGATCAAAACAGAAAGAAAAGGAAGAAAATTTTACAAAAAATATTTGACGAGGAGGAAAAGTTTGACAGGAGAAGAAATTTCAAAGAGGAGAAAAGAAGTGACAAAGGAAGAACTTCACAGAGCCTGAGAAAAGGAGATCCGAGCCTCATCGTAAATTTGTGTTTATCGCTGCTCCAGCTTAGGATTTCAACATCTCAAACCCTAAGATCCTCCTTCAACCAGCGCCACTATCATCATCTTCAAACGCCTCCCGATACCTGCGAAGAAAGGAGAAGAAGGAGATTAGAAGGGCCAATCGGAGAAATCAAAAGGAAGCTACAAGATTCACAACACGAATGGTAACCCTCAAAACACTTAGCTTTTTACTGTAGCTCTCTTTATTTGATTGTATAGTTGGGGTTTGTTAGTTTGATTCAAAGGTTTGGGGGGTTAAGGCTCGTCGTTGTCGCTAGGGTTTGGCTGCTAGGGTTTGGGAATTATTGTTCAGTAAGGAGCGAGAGAGCTGAGAGAATCGGGTTTAGAAAGAGAATGAAAAAATGAAATGAACGAAATGGATTGAAAATTGAAAAATGTAACTCTATATTAGTTATGTGCGTGTGATTCCATGATATTACCATGCACCCTCATTATATGCCCTTCTGATCATCATCACACGATGCCAAAATGCGCTTCCACCGTAATGCAATACACTCATCCGCATGGAGTCTAAACGGACTCCCCAACGCTCTTTGGGCCAGGCCCATTACTAATCGTGCCCTTCATAATTTTTGTTTTTACTACTGCATTTGAAAACATACCCCCCACGTACTATCAGGCCAAGTCCATTATCTAGACTTGGACCCTTGCTACAAACACCCCCCTATTTCACTAGCCCAACGTAATTTACACCCCGTTGTGTTTTTTTAATTTAATTTCATTTTTTTTATATTTTTAATATATTTATAAATTATAATATTTTTATATTTTAATATATTATTTTATTATCATAAAGTCAATATTAATTTTTCTAAAACTCATCCAAATATCTTATTTATTTTATTGCATTAAAAATTATTTTTTTAATCATGCATTAATATAACATTTTTATATTAATATATTAAAAAACATTTAACCAACATCAAATCATTTTCATAATCAAATTAATACAACAATCATTTTTCAAAAAAAATTACGAAATTATTTTAATCGACTGTGCACTTTGTCTAACAAACTTCGCTATTCACACACCTAAACTATGTACAAGGGGAATTTAGATATCTTTGTAATCCATAAAAAAACCAACCAACTGTGATCTACGAATTGGGACTCTGATTCCTCCTAAGAGGATACATAAGCATACGACTTAAAAATTGTGACGAGTTCCCCTAATAAAAAATTAAAACCCTATTCCATATGTCGTAATTCTAAACCCTAGTATCCTTGTGAACAAGTTAGATGATGGGTGCCTAACATGTTCCTTTCGTCTAAGAAAGAGTACAACAATCTAAAATGTATGACTTATTTAGGGGTAACCCTTATATTTGTAACACCCCTTCTAATAAACCCCGAATTAAACGATATAATTAAAATCAGAGAAAATAAAATTTTCACGGAAGGAGTGTCACAACATCAATTCACACATTCAAGAAAAACAGACATGACATATTCGTCACTTTAATCATTTAATCATATAATACATTCATGGCATATACTTTCTTTTTTGTGCAAACGCAACGGAATCATAATAACTTCATCTCCAAAGGAGGAATCAAAATATAAAATCCAAGGCATTAAGCCATACGGTTCATACACCAAACATGTTATCAAGTCATAATACACATACATCAATATATAATCAAAACAATGGATTATATACAAGTATAATCCATCTACAAAATATACGAGTTCGAATGCGGACACCTAACCCCCAAGTGTTACAACCAGAGCATCGACTCGATAAACCAAAATAAAACGGATTACAATCCAAATGCATCCGCTAAGCTAGTGCCTCGCACTACCGTCTTCGGTACCTGAACAATGCCAAAGCAAGCATTTTCCAACAGAAGGGTAAGAATTCCAACAAACATAAAGTATGTAATTTAAAGAAAATGAATGGAATTAAATAAAGGAATCTTACTCGTTTTCCAACTCTTACATAAACTACATAAGATATTCATTTAATCAAATTCTCATATTCAACAAATCAACGTAAACAAACACAATCCATTTCATATACCAATTAGCATATAATGCATAATATTCAACGACACATAAACTCAATAAAACGTGTACGTGCGACTCGACACAACGACACGACTCATGCATGTGGTACCAATCATCTATTATCCTTCGGACTTGCCGATGTCTTTCCCTCAGACGGATAATCACAAAAGCCCATTCCCTAAGCTTTCAAACCCCCACTCTGAGTTTGGGACGAGCCACTAGCCTCCACAAGACTAACAGACTTCGCCTCTTGACACGACTTATGATGCGGTGTGCAATTCAATTAACAACAATATGCAAATCAAGACATCCCTCAATCCCAATTACAAGCATACATCACCTTAATTCCACCATATGAATTAATCTCACAACATTGCACAACAAACATCATTTATTTCATTTTCAACAATTATTACACAACACCAAAATATTCATAAATCAAACACATCATTTCCGGAATCGGCAATCAACCAAATATCTCGAATATTCAACACCTCTACAATTTAATTCCTCTCCGGTCGTACTCAAAATATTAAGTTTTACCAATTGATCGTAACCGGTTATATTAATTAATCACACTATTAATTATAATATATATTAATGTATTAATTAAATTATTAATATACCATAATATTTATAAATTGAACAATGTCATTTTCGAAATCGGCATTTCACAACACATTTCAAATCTACCACATATCTACGATTTAATTAATCTCCGGTCAAAACCAAAATATCAAGTTTCATCGATAAACCGTAACCGATTATATAATTAATCACACTATTAATTATAATATATATATATATATATATATATATATATATATATATATATATATATATATATATATATATATATATATATATATAATATATATATATATATATATATATATATATATATATATATATATATATATATATATATATATATATATATATATATATATATAAACATATTTGTAAATATATAATATATATATTATTTATAATTATATAAACTAAATAAACTAAACTACAGTATGTTAAAAAAAACATATGTACCCACCCCTAAACCCCACCCCACACCATCCCACGTGCCCCCCCCACCCCACCCCCACCCCACCCCAAGTGCCCCCCCCCCCCCCCCCCTTCCAAGTTCCATTTCTCATAACAGCAACTTGTTTTCATAACAGCAACTTGTTTTTTTTTTTAACAGTATCAAAAATTTAATTTCTTAAATCGAAAAAATCGAAATCAAATGCAAAAAAAAATACACTAGATGTTTAGGGGAAGTCTAACCCCTTACTGATTAGTTCCCGGAACGAGCTTTTTCGGTTGATTTTCCAGAAATTTCTTTCTCTCCTCTTCAACCCTAGTTTTCCTCTTTTTCTTCACTTTTTCTTCACTTCTTCTTCTTTACTTCTCTCTTTCTCACTTTCTGATATTTTTTCTATCTTCTAACTAACCCACTACTACTAATATACTACTTTATTATATAATATATAAAACTAACTTATTTCTTTTATATAAAAACTAACAATATTACTTTAATTACTAAACTAACTTTTATATATATATATATATATATATATATATATATATATATATATATATATATATATATATATATATATATATATATATATATATATATATATATATATATATATATATATATATATAATATATATATATATATATATATATATATATATATATATATATATATAAAATTAACACATAGCATAAGTTAACTTAACTTATATATAATAAAATTAATATTTTATTAAATTAATTTAGTATAATTAAATAACATTAACTTATTAATTTATAATAAATCAATTAATACTAATATAAATCCATTCTCACAAATAAATCAAATAATACATATAATAAAATATTTACACACTAAATATAATATTATCGTATCAAAATAGTTATTTTCCGATAAAACAAATAAACCTAATTAATCACATACCAGACCAAATTACCGATTAAATAATTATTATTTTATTCAAAATAAACATCAACCGATCATTTTTAGAAAATAATAATATAAATAATATTAATTAAAACAGGGTGTTACAATATTCCCTTCCTTAGGATAAAAATTAAGGATGGTGACTCTTATTTTAAAACCGGTTACAATAACATGTGAAAAACTTCATAAAAGAGATACACATTGTGACGCGGTGGGAGAACTGACTTGAAGGTTTTGCGTTTTATCGCAAATATTGCGGTTAGCAAGAGTCACCGTCGATTTTTATTTTATCCAAAAAGGAAAGGTGAAAAAGCACAGGAAAGACCTTTGAGATTGTTTCTTGAGTTCGAGGGGTAGATTATGAAACGGGAAGGTATTAGCATCCTTTTCATCCATGGTTTTCCATGGGCTCTTATTTACTTGCTAGATCACTTGCTTTTGTTTGAAATTATGCTTTGTGTGATTTTGAAAGTATTTAGTAAAAGAGGCCATTGTTTAGGAAATCTTTGTAATTATTCTTGTTTATAAGAATGTATACAAATATGTTGATCTTTTTGAAAATGTTTTCAATTTTGTAAGATGTTTGGAAATGTGAGTGTTTATTTTTGAAAATTGCAAGGATATTTGTTTTGAAATGGAGCAAGTAACTAAAAGTAATCTACCTACTCAAATGTCTTTCTTGTTCATTTTCTTTTCCTTTGATATTGTTGTCTTACCATTGATTTGGTAAGCAACCCTATCTTTGGATGTAAATGGGACGGGTGTGGGTCATCGTATAGCCATGATTAGCAATGTTGCAAAGTATCTTAGCATTTTTTGAGGGACTAAGATCATTTTTGTAAGGCAACTTTGAATAGCGTTATCGAGGGACTATTATCTTGTATTTGTTTGTTTTGCTAGGATACTTTACATGCATAATATGGCCATTTTTTATAA
Source organism: Vicia faba (assembly GCA_948472305.1). Taxonomy (NCBI): domain Eukaryota; kingdom Viridiplantae; phylum Streptophyta; class Magnoliopsida; order Fabales; family Fabaceae; genus Vicia; species Vicia faba. The sequence continues at coordinate 105,628 of CATIWC010002436.1, forward strand.
GGCAACCAAGTGGAGTAAACCTAGGGGTGTTTGTGTGCAAGTGTGTCATTTTCATGCTTGATTTTGTCTTGTATTAGGGTTTTCTATTTGGTTGATTTTATCTTGCCATACAAACCCTAATTACTATCATGTTATATAAAAGCGATAAATTGCGAAATTTAAAGATTACTACGCTATTACAACACTTTTGGGAGGGGGGAATACAATTTATGAATAGGGATTTGCAATAATATAAACATAATTAAGCTATTACAACCAAATTGAATATGTACAAATATTTGGAATAAATAATATACAAAAATAAATTAAATATGCAAAGGTATGTAAATGCAAATAAGATTTTGTTTGGTTTTTCATGTGAAGAAAGTTTTAACCTAAACCTAATAAATAAATCAAAATTATCTCAAATTAATTAGGAAAAGAAATTATTTTTTAGAAATGATTTTTTATAAACCCTAATTCTATTTGATTAAAAGAAAATAAATTTCTTTAAGAAAAGGGAATTATTTTTTATATTTTTATCTTGAAAATAAAATATGGCATCATGAGATATTTTTGGTCTTTTTATGTTAAAAATAATATGCTTAATGATTGTGAAGAAAGATAAATAAATATTAAACTAATTTTAAATTAATTTACAAAGTTATTTAATAAAATATATAATATATATATATATATATATAACTAAAGAAAATATTTTTTATTGGGAAAAATGAAATAAAATAAGTCAAAATAAAATCTATCATTTTTATATTTTTTGTGATTTTTAATATTAAGAAAATCATATTTAATAAATAGAAATGAAAATAAAATGAATGATGAAAATATATGGGCCAGGGGTGCTGCAAGAAAACAGGGGGGGGAGGTTAGAAAAAACCACAAAGCCCAACAATCAGAAAGCCCACGCTGCAAGAAACAAAAAAAATGGAAAAATGTGAGAAAAATTGCAAAAAGGCAGCGCCAAGGCTCGAACCCATGACCTATGGAATTTTTGCGCGATGCCTTACCACTGGGGTGGCTGTACATCCGTTCATATAAACAAATGCACAAATATATATTAGAAAACGCCCCCTGAAGGCAACTTCATCTTCAACCTTGAGCCATGGCTTGACCACCTGTATCTCTCTCATTTCTCCATGAAAATGGAAAATCCACACATGAAAGTGATAGTATTTCTTCCCATGATTTCAACCATATAATTCATATAAACTAAAAGTCAAAAGATCAAAGCTAATTTTACTGGCCCTAATTTGAAACCTAATTTTTACAGAAATTTCAAATCCAAAATTCTCTATATACAATGAATATAAATGAAATCTATGAACATGGTTGGCTTTAGTGCAAGGATATCTACATTTTGTTTTCACAAATCAAGACCAAAGGATGCTTGTATGAAGAGATAGAAGTTTGAGTTTTTACCTATTTCAGTTGAGATCGTGAATGGAGTTTGAGCAAGTTTTTAGAAGGCTTGAGGATCTGTTTAGCTTGCCTGAACCTCCCTGAGTGTATTCCAATCCTTACCTTGTCTTGAAGGTCCCTAAATCTCCCTACTCAAGTCAACCTGCAAGCTTGAAATGTAAAAATGGTAGACGGAGGAGGAGGAGTTACAGTGAGGGGACAAGGGTCTGGAACAATTATATATGATGTATATTAAGTGTTTATGTGGTTAAAACTCAAAACGCATGAGTGGTTTTTGAGATTGCTATGTAAGGTGCAAAACTGCAAGTTATGGAAGATTTTTAGTGATAGAGTGTTTGGGAGAGTTTCTGAGCTTTAGCATTCATTTTGTTAGGTTGCAATGCATTTATGTATAAGTATAGAAAAGGTTTTTGATCAATTCCACACCAGGTTTTTGAGTTATAGCCTTTTGGCTCTATAACTTGCTTTTGAAGCAAAGTGAGGAGACAAGTCCCTAAGTGTTTGTACAAGCCTGATCTGAGTTGTTAGAGGTTTTAGACACATTGCTTTTGGTTTATAGGGTTTATGTGTGCAGAAAGAACAAGTGCAAAGCTCAAGGAGTTGACAATTGCAAAATTTGTACTTTATCAAAATGGAAATGGCAACTTTGTGCCATAAATGGAATTGTAGCTTGGACAAAGGCTCTATTGCTTGGATTAAAGCTCTATCAGCTTTGTAAACATTTAATTATGGAGTGAGAAACAATTTTGACGCCTGCAAAGCAAAGATTATGCAGCCTAGGCTTGAATTTAAATTTTGGTTCATCGTGAAATGGCTTGAAATCAAAATGAGAAATTGCCAACTTCATCTCTTCG
>CATIWC010002437.1:0-85601 GCA_948472305.1 Vicia faba
GAATTATAACCAATGTATATGAAATATGTGTCATTAATTAATAGTCATTTAACTTAGTTTCTTAGTGATGAAGTAACCTAAAATTTGGTGATGGAGAAAAAGAAAAATATTGAAATTGTTTACATCTATTATACCATAATACAATATGAATATGGTGAATAAATATACTATCGAGACTCATTATATAATTTCAATTATTTCCAATGTATATGAAATATGTGTCATTAATTAATAGTCTTTTAACATAGTTTCTTAGTGATGAAGTAACCTAAAATTTGGTGATGGAGAAGAAGAAAAATATTGAAATTGTTTACATCGGGTATACCATAATACAATATGAATATGATAAATAAATATACTATCAGGCCTCATTATATAATTTGAATTATAACCAATGTATTTGAAATATGTGCCATTAAATAATAGTCTTTTAAATTAGTTTCTTAGTGATGAAGTAACCTAAAATGTGGTGATGGAGAAGAAGAAAATTTTTTAAATTGTTTACATCTATTATACCTTAATAGAATATGAATATGGTGAATAAATATACTATCGGGCTTCATTATATAATTTTAATTATTACCAATGTATATGAAATATATGTCATTAATGAATAGTCTTTTAACTTAGTTTCTTGGTGAAGAAGTAACCTAAAATTTGGTGATGGAGAAGAAGAAAAATATTGAAATTGTTTACATCTATTATACCATAATACAATATGAATATGATGAATAAATATACTATCGGGCCTCATTATATAATTTGAATTATAACCAATGTATATGAAATATGTTCCATTAATTAATAGTCTTTTAACTTAGTTTCTTGGTGAAGAAGTAACCTAAAAGTTGGTGATGTAGAAGAAGAAAAATATTGAAACTGTTTACATCTATTATACCATAATACAATATGAATATGGTGAATAAATATACTATAGGGCCTCATTATTTAATTTGAGTTATTAGCAATGTATATGGAATATGTGTCATTAATTAATAGTCTTTTAAGTTAGTTTCTTGGTGAAGAAGTAACCTAAAATTTGGTGATGGAGAAGAAGAAAAATACTGAAATTGTTTACATCTATTATACCATAATACAACATGAATATGGTGATTGAATACACTATCGAGACTCATTATATAATTTGAATTATTTCAAATGTATATGGAATATGTGTCATTAAGTAATAGTCTTTTAACTTAGTTTCTTAGTGATGAAGTAACCTAAAATTTGGTGATGGAGAAGAAGAAAAATATTGAAATTGTTTACATCTGTTATACCATAATACAATATGAATATGGTAAATAAAAATACTATCGGGCCTCATTATATAATTTGAATTATAACCAATGTATTTTAAATATGTGCCATTAATTAATAGTCTTTTAAATTAGTTTCTTAGTGATGAAGTAATCAAAAATTTTGTGATGGAGAAGAAGAAAAATTTTGAAATTGTTTACATCTATTATACCATAATAGAATATGAATAAGGTGAATAAATATACTATCGGGCCTTATTAAATAATTTGAGTTATTACCAATGTATATGGAATAGGTGACATTAATTAATAGTCTTTTAACTTAGTTTCTTGGAGAAGAAGTAACCTAAAATTTGGTAACGGAGAAGAAAAAAAATACTGAAATTGTTTACATCTATTATACAATAATACAATATGAATATGGTGAATAAATATACTATCTTGCCTCATTATATAATTTTAATTATTACCAATGTATATGAAATATATGTCATTAATTAATAGTCTTTTAACTTAGTTTCCTGGTGAAGAAGTAACCTAAAATTTGGTGATGGAGAAGAAGAAAAATATTGAAATTGTTTACATCTATTATACCATAATACAATATGAATATGATGAATAAATATACTATCGGGCCTCATTATATAATTTGAATTATAACCAATGTATATGAAATATGTTCCATTAACTAATAGTCTTTTAACTTAGTTTCTTGGTGAAGAAGTAACTTAAAAGTTGGTGATGGAGAAGAAGAAAAATATTGAAATTGTTTATATCTATTATACCATAATACAATATGAATATGGTGAATAAATATACTATCGAGACTCATTATATAATTTCAATTATTTCCAATGTATATGAAATATATGTCATTAATTAATAGTCTTTTAACTTAGTTTTCTGGTGAAGAAGTAACCTAAAATTTGGTGATGGAGAAGAAGAAAAATATTGAAATTGTTTACATCTATTATACCATAATACAATATGAATATGATGAATAAATATACTATCGGGCCTCATTATATAATTTTAATTATAACCAATGTATATGAAATATGTTCCATTAATTAATAGTCTTTTAACTTAGTTTCTTGGTGAAGAAGTAACTTAAAAGTTGGTGATGGAGAAGAAGAAAAATATTGAAATTGTTTATATCTATTATACCATAATACAATATGAATATGGTGAATAAATATACTATAGAGACTCATTATATAATTTCAATTATTTCCAATGTATATGAAATATGTCTCATTAATTAATAGTCTTTTAACTTAGTTTCTTAGTGATGAAGTAACCTAAAATTTGGTAATGGAGAAGAAGAAAAATACTGAAATTGTTTACATCTTTTATGCCATAATACAATATGAATATGGTGATTAAATATACTATCGAGACTCATTATATAATTTGAATTATTTCAAATGTATATGGAATATATGTCATTAACTAATAGTCTTTTAACTTAGTTTCTTACTGATGAAGTAACCTAAAATTTGGTGATGGAGAAGAAGAAAAATATTGAAATTCTTTACATATATTATACCATAATACAATATGAATATGGTAAATAAATATACTATCGAGCCTCATTATATAATTTGAATTATAACCAATGTATTTGAAATATGTGCCATTAAATATTAGTCTTTTAAATTAGTTTCTTAGTGATGAAGTAACCTAAAATTTGATGATGGAGAAGAAGAAATTTATTTAAATTATTTACATCTATTATACCTTAATAGAATATGACTATGGTGAATAAAAATACTATCGGGCCTCATTATATAATTTGAGTTATTACCAATGTATATGGAATATGTGTCATTAATTAATAGTCTTTTAACTTAGTTTCTTGGTGAAGAAGTAACCTAAAATTTGGTAACGGAGAAGAAAAAAATACTGAAATTGTTTACATCTATTTTACCATAATACAATATGAATGTGATGAATAAATATACTATCGAGACTCATTATATAATTTCAATTATTTCCAATGTATATGAAATATGTGTCATTAATTAATAGTCTTTTAACTTAGTTTCTTAGTGTTGAAGTAACCTAAAATTTGGTGATGGAGAAAAAGAAAAATATTGAAATTGTTTACATCTATTATACCATAATACAATATAAAAAGAGGTGAATAAATATACTATAGGGCCTCATTATTTAATTTGAGTTATTAGCAATGTATATGGAATATGTGACATTAATTAATAGTCTTTTAACTTAGTTTCTTGGTGAAGAAGTAACCTAAAATTTGGTGATGGAGAAGAAGAAAAATACTGAAATTGTTTACATCTATTTATACCATAATACAACATGAATATGGTGATTGAATATACTATCGAGAATCATTATATAATTCGAATTATTTCAAATGTATATGGAATATGTGTTATTAAGTAATAGTCTTTTAACTTAGTTTCTTAGTGATGAAGTAACCTAAAATTTGGTGATGGAGAAGAATAAAAATATTGAAATTTTTTACATCTGTTATACCATAATACAATATGAATATCGTAAATAAAAATACTATCGGGCCTCATTATATAATTTGAATTATAACCAATGTATTTGAAATATGTGCCATTAATTAATAGTCTTTTAAATTAGTTTCTTAGTGATGAAGTAACCAAAAATTTTGTGATGGAGAAGAAGAAAATTTTTGAAATTGTTTACATCTATTATACCATAATAGAATATGAATATGGTGAATAAATATACTATCGGGCCTCATTATATAATTTGAGTTATTACCAATGTATATGGAATAGGTGTCATTAATTAATGGTCTTTTAACTTAGTTTCTTGGGGAAGAAGTAACCTAAAATTTGGTAACGGAGAAGAAAAAAATACTGAAATTGTTTACATCAATTATACAATAATACAATATGAATATCGTGAATAAATTTACTATCGGGCCTCATTATATAATTTTAATTATTACCAATGTATATGAAATATATGTCATTAATTAATAGTCTTTTAACTTACTTTCCTGGTGAAGAAGTAACCTAAAATTTGGTGATGGAGAAGAAGAAAAATATTGAAATTGTTTACATCTATTATACCATAATACAATATGAATATGATAAATAAATATACTATAGGGCCTCATTATATAATTTGAATTATAACTAATGTATATAAAATATGTTCCATTAATTAATAATCTTTTAACTTAGTTTCTTGGTGAAGAAGTAACTTAAAAGTTGGTGATGGAGAAGAAGAAAAATATTGAAATTGTTTATATCTATTATACCATAATACAATATGAATATGGTGAATAAATATACTATAGAGACTCATTATATAATTTCAATTATTTCCAATGTATATGAAATATGTCTCATTAATTTATAGTCTTTTAACTTAGTTTCTTAGTGATGAAGTAACCTAAAATTTGGTGATGGAGAAAAAGAAAAATATTGAAATAGTTTACATCTATTATACCATAATACAATATGAATATGGTGAATAAATATACTATCGAGACTCATTATATAATTTCAATTATTTCCAATGTATATGAAATATGGGTCATTAATTAATAGTCTTTTAACTTAGTTTCTTAGTGATGAAGTAACCTAAAATTTGAGGATGAAGAAAAAGAAAAATATTGAAATTGTTTACATCTATTATACCATAATACAATATGAATATGGTGAATAAATATACTATAGGGCCTCATTATTTAATTTGAGTTATTAGCAATGTACATGGAATATGTCTCATTAATTAATAGTTTTTTAACTTAGTTTCTTGGTGAAGAAGTTTTCTAAAATTTGGTGATGGAGAAGAAGAAAAATACTGAAATTGTTTACATCTATTATACCATAATACAACATGAATATGGTGATTGAATACACTATCGAGACTCATTATATAATTTGAATTATTTCAAATGTATATGGAATATGTGTCATTAAGTAATAGTCTTTTAACTTAGTTTCTTAGTGATGAAGTAACCTAAAATTTGGTGATGGAGAAGAAGAAAAATATTGAAATTGTTTACATCTGTTATACCATAATACAATATGAATATGGTAAATAAAAATACTATCGGGCCTCATTATATAATTTGAATTATAACCAATGTATTTGAAATATGTGCCATTAATTAATAGACTTTTAAATTAGTTTCTTAGTGATGAAGTACCAAAAATTTTGTGATGGAGAAGAAGAAAATTTTTGAAATTGTTTACATCTATTATACCATAATAGAATATGAATATGGTGAATAAATATACTATCGGGCCTCATTATATAATTTGAGTTATTACCAATGTATATGGAATAGGTGTCATTAATTAATAGTCTTTTAACTTAGTTTCTTAGGGAAGAAGTAACCTAAAATTTGGTAACGGAGAAGAAAAAATTACTGAAATTGTTTACATCTATTATACAATAATACAATATGAATATGGTGAATAAATATACTATCGGGCCTCATTATATAATTTTAATTATTACCAATGTATATGAAATATATGTCATTAATTAATAGTCTTTTAACTTACTTTCCTGGTGAAGAAGTAACCTAAAATTTGGTGATGGATAAGAAGAAAAATATTGAAATTGTTTACATCTATTATACCATAATACAATATGAATATGATGAATAAATATACTATCGGGCCTCATTATATAATTTGAATTATAACTAATGTATATGGAATATGTTCCATTAATTAATAATCTTTTAACTTAGTTTCTTGGTGAAGAAGTAACTTAAAAGTTGGTGATGGAGAAGAAAAAAATATTGAAATTGTTTATATCTATTATACCATAATACAATATGAATATGGTGAATAAATATACTATAGAGACTCATTATATAATTCAAATTATTTCCAATGTATATGAAATATGTCTCATTAATTTATAGTCTTTTAACTTAGTTTCTTAGTGATGAAGTAACCTAAAATTCGGTGTTGGAGAAAAAGAAAAATATTGAAATAGTTTACATCTATTATACCATAATACAATATGAATATGGTGAATAAATATACTATCGAGACTCATTATATAATTTCAATTATTTTCAATATATATGAAATATGGGTCATTAATTAATAGTCTTTTAACTTAGTTTCTTAGTGATGAAGTAACCTAAAATTTGGTGATGGAGAAGAATAAAAATATTGAAATTTTTTACATCTATTATACCATAATACAATATGAATATGGTGAATAAATATACTATAGGGACTCATTATTTAATTTGAGTTATTAGCAATGTACATGGAATATGTCTCATTAATTAATAGTTTTTTAACTTAGTTTCTTGGTGAAGAAGTTTTCTAAAATTTGGTGATGGAGAAGAAGAAAAATACTGAAATTGTTTACATCTATTATACCATAATACAACATGAATATGGTGATTGAATACACTATCGAGACTCATTATATAATTTGAATTATTTCAAATGTATATGGAATATGTGTCATTAAGTAATAGTCTTTTAACTTAGTTTCTTAGTGATGAAGTAACCTAAAATTTGGTGATGGAGAAGAAGAAAAATACTGAAATTGTTTACATATATTATACCATAATACAACATGAATATGGTGATTGAATATACTATCGAGAATCATTATATAATTTGAATTATTTCAAATGTATATGGAATATGTGTTATTAAGTAATAGTCTTTTAACTTAGTTTCTTAGTGATGAAGTAACCTAAAATTTGGTGATGGAGAAGAATAAAAATATTGAAATTTTTTACATCTGTTATACCATAATACAATATGAATATCGTAAATAAAAATACTATCGGGCCTCATTATATAATTTGAATTATAACCAATGTATTTGAAATATGTGCCATTAATTAATAGTCTTTTAAATTAGTTTCTTAGTGATGAAGTAACCAAAAATTTTGTGATGGAGAAGAAGAAAATTTTTGAAATTGTTTACATCTATTATACCATAATAGAATATGAATATGGTGAATAAATATACTATCGGGCCTCATTATATAATTTGAGTTATTACCAATGTATATGGAATAGGTGTCATTAATTAATGGTCTTTTAACTTAGTTTCTTGGGGAAGAAGTAACCTAAAATTTGGTAACGGAGAAGAAAAAAATACTGAAATTGTTTACATCAATTATACAATAATACAATATGAATATCGTGAATAAATTTACTATCGGGCCTCATTATATAATTTTAATTATTACCAATGTATATGAAATATATGTCATTAATTAATAGTCTTTTAACTTACTTTCCTGGTGAAGAAGTAACCTAAAATTTGGTGATGGAGAAGAAGAAAAATATTGAAATTGTTTACATCTATTATACCATAATACAATATGAATATGATAAATAAATATACTATAGGGCCTCATTATATAATTTGAATTATAACTAATGTATATAAAATATGTTCCATTAATTAATAATCTTTTAACTTAGTTTCTTGGTGAAGAAGTAACTTAAAAGTTGGTGATGGAGAAGAAGAAAAATATTGAAATTGTTTATATCTATTATACCATAATACAATATGAATATGGTGAATAAATATACTATAGAGACTCATTATATAATTTCAATTATTTCCAATGTATATGAAATATGTCTCATTAATTTATAGTCTTTTAACTTAGTTTCTTAGTGATGAAGTAACCTAAAATTTGGTGATGGAGAAAAAGAAAAATATTGAAATAGTTTACATCTATTATACCATAATACAATATGAATATGGTGAATAAAATATACTATCGAGACTCATTATATAATTTCAATTATTTCCAATGTATATGAAATATGGGTCATTAATTAATAGTCTTTTAACTTAGTTTCTTAGTGATGAAGTAACCTAAAATTTGAGGATGAAGAAAAAGAAAAATATTGAAATTGTTTACATCTATTATACCATAATACAATATGAATATGGTGAATAAATATACTATAGGGCCTCATTATTTAATTTGAGTTATTAGCAATGTACATGGAATATGTCTCATTAATTAATAGTTTTTTAACTTAGTTTCTTGGTGAAGAAGTTTTCTAAAATTTGGTGATGGAGAAGAAGAAAAATACTGAAATTGTTTACATCTATTATACCATAATACAACATGAATATGGTGATTGAATACACTATCGAGACTCATTATATAATTTGAATTATTTCAAATGTATATGGAATATGTGTCATTAAGTAATAGTCTTTTAACTTAGTTTCTTAGTGATGAAGTAACCTAAAATTTGGTGATGGAGAAGAAGAAAAATATTGAAATTGTTTACATCTGTTATACCATAATACAATATGAATATGGTAAATAAAAATACTATCGGGCCTCATTATATAATTTGAATTATAACCAATGTATTTGAAATATGTGCCATTAATTAATAGACTTTTAAATTAGTTTCTTAGTGATGAAGTAACCAAAAATTTTGTGATGGAGAAGAAGAAAATTTTTGAAATTGTTTACATCTATTATACCATAATAGAATATGAATATGGTGAATAAATATACTATCGGGCCTCATTATATAATTTGAGTTATTACCAATGTATATGGAATAGGTGTCATTAATTAATAGTCTTTTAACTTAGTTTCTTAGGGAAGAAGTAACCTAAAATTTGGTAACGGAGAAGAAAAAATTACTGAAATTGTTTACATCTATTATACAATAATACAATATGAATATGGTGAATAAATATACTATCGGGCCTCATTATATAATTTTAATTATTACCAATGTATATGAAATATATGTCATTAATTAATAGTCTTTTAACTTACTTTCCTGGTGAAGAAGTAACCTAAAATTTGGTGATGGATAAGAAGAAAAATATTGAAATTGTTTACATCTATTATACCATAATACAATATGAATATGATGAATAAATATACTATCGGGCCTCATTATATAATTTGAATTATAACTAATGTATATGGAATATGTTCCATTAATTAATAATCTTTTAACTTAGTTTCTTGGTGAAAAAGTAACTTAAAAGTTGGTGATGGAGAAGAAGAAAAATATTGAAATTGTTTATATCTATTATACCATAATACAATATGAATATGGTGAATAAATATACTATAGAGACTCATTATATAATTCAAATTATTTCCAATGTATATGAAATATGTCTCATTAATTTATAGTCTTTTAACTTAGTTTCTTAGTGATGAAGTAACCTAAAATTCGGTGTTGGAGAAAAAGAAAAATATTGAAATAGTTTTACATCTATTATACCATAATACAATATGAATATGGTGAATAAATATACTATCGAGACTCATTATATAATTTCAATTATTTTCAATATATATGAAATATGGGTCATTAATTAATAGTCTTTTAACTTAGTTTCTTAGTGATGAAGTAACCTATAATTTGGTGATGGAGAAAAAGAAAAATATTGAAATTGTTTACATCTATTATACCATAATACAATATGAATATGGTGAATAAATATACTATAGGGCCTCATTATTTAATTTGAGTTATTAGCAATGTACATGGAATATGTCCTCATTAATTAATAGTCTTTTAACTTAGTTTCTTGGTGAAGAAGTAACCTAAAATTTGGTGATGGAGAAGAAGAAAAATACTGAAATTGTTTACATCTATTATACCATAATACAACATGAATATGGTGATTGAATACACTATCGAGACTCATTATATAATTTGAATTATTTCAAATGTATATGGAATATGTGTCATTAAGTAATAGTCTTTTAACTTAGTTTCTTAGTGATGAAGTAACCTAAAATTTGGTGATGGAGAAGAAGAAAAAATATTGAAATTGTTTACATCTGTTATACCATAATACAATATGAATATGGTAAATAAAAATACTATCGGGCCTCATTATATAATTTGAATTATAACCAATGTATTTGAAATATGTGCCATTAATTAATAGTCTTTTAAATTAGTTTCTTCGTGATGAAGTAACCAAAAATTTAGTGATGGAGAAGAAGAAAAATTTTGAAATTGTTTACATCTATTATACCAAAATAGAATATGAATATGGTGAATAAATATACTATTGGGCCTCATTATATAATTTGAGTTATTACCAAATGTATATGGAATAAGTGTCATTAATTAATAGTCTTTTAACTTAGTTTCTTGGTGAAGAAGTAACCTAAAATTTGGTAACAGAGAAGAAAAAAATACTGAAATTGTTTACATCTATTATACAATAATACAATATGAATATGGTGAATAAATATACTATCGGGCCTCATTATATAATTTTAATTATTACCAATGTATATGAAATATATGTCATTAATTAATAGTCTTTTAACTTAGTTTCTTGGTGAAGAAGTAACCTAAAATTTGGTGATGGAGAAGAAGAAAAATATTGAAATTGTTTACATCTATTATACCATAATACAATATAAATATGATGAATAAATATACTATCGGGCCTCATTATATAATTTGAGTTATAACTAATGTATATGAAATATGTTCCATTAATTAATAGTCTTTTAACTTAGTTTCTTGGTGAAGAAGTAACTTAAAAGTTGGTGATGGAGAAGAAGAAAAATATTGAAATTGTTTATATCTATTATACCATAATACAATATGAATATGGTGTATAAATATACTATAGAGACTCATTATATAATTTCAATTATTTCCAATGTATATGAAATATGTCTCATTAATTTATAGTCTTTTAACTTAGTTTCTTAGTGATGAAGTAATCTAAAATTTGGTGATGGAGAAAAAGAAAAATATTGAAATAGTTTACATCTATTATACCATAATGCAATATGAATATGGTGAATAAATATACTATAGGGCGTCATTATTTAATTTGAGTTATTAGCAATGTATATTGAATATGTGTCATTAATTAATAGTCTTTTAACTTAGTTTCTTGGTGAAGAAGTAACCTAAAATTTGGTGATGGAGAAGAAGGAAATTTTTTAAATAGTTTACATCTATTATACCTTAATAGAATATGAATATGGTGGATAAATATACTATCGGGCCTCATTATATAATTTTAGTTATTACCAATGTATATGGAATATGTGTCATTAATTAATAGTCTTTTAACTTAGTTTCTTGGTGAAGAAGTAACCTAAAATTTGGTAACGGAGAAGAAAAAAATACTGAAATTATTCACATCTATTATACAATAATACAATATGAATATGGTGAATAAATATACTATCGGCCCTCATTATATAATTTTAATTATTACCAATGTATATGAAATATATGTCATTAATTAATAGTCTTTTAACTTAGTTTAATGGTGAAGAAGTAACCTAAAATTTGGTGATGGAAAAGAAGAAAAATATTGAAATTGTTTACATCTATTTTACCATAATACAATATGAATATGATGAATAAATATACTATCGGGCCTCATTATATAATTTGAATTATAACCAATGTATAAAGAAATATGTTCCATTAATTAATAGTCTTTTAACTTAGTTTCTTGGTGAAGAAGTAACTTAAAAGTTTGTGATGGAGAAGGAGAAAAATATTGAAATTGTTTACATCTATTATACAATAATACAATATGAATATGGTGAATAAATATACTATCGGGCCTCATTATATAATTTTAATTATTACCAATGTATATGAAATATGTGCCATTAATTAATAGTCTTTTAACTTAGTTTCTTGGTGAAGAAGTAACTTAAAATTTGGTGATGGAGAAAAAGAAAAATATTCAAATTGTTTATATCTATTATACCATAATACATTATGAATATGGTGAATAAATATACTATCGAGAATCATTATATAATTTCAATTATTTCCAATGTATATGAAATATGTGTCATTAATTAATAATCTTTTAACATAGTTTCTTTGTGATGAAGTAACCTAAAATTTGGTGATGGAGAAGAAGAAAAATACTGAAATTGTTTACATCTTTTATACCATAATACAATATGAATATGGTGATTAAATATACTATTGAGACTCATTATATAATTTGAATTATTTCAAATGTATATGGAATATATTTCATTAACTAATAGTCTTTTAACTTAGTTTCTCACTGATGAAGTAACCTAAAATTTGGTGATGGAGAAGAAGAAAAATATTGAAATTGTTTACATCTATTATACCATAATACAATATGAATATGGTAAATAAATATACTATCGGGCCTCATTATATAATTTGAATTATAACCAATGTATTTGAAATATGTGCCATTAAATAATAGTCTTTTAAATTAGTTTCTTAGTGATGAAGTAACCTAAAATTTGGTGATGGAGAAGAAGAAATTTATTTAAATTGTTTACATCTATTATACCTTAATAGAATATGACTATGGTGAATAAATATACTATCAGGCCTCATTATATAATTTGAGTTATTACCAATGTATATGGAATAGGTGTCATTAATTAATAGTCTTTTAACTTAGTTTCTTGGTGAAGAAGTAACCTAAAATTTGGTAACGGAGAAGAAAAAAATACTGAAATTGTTTACATCTATTAAACAATAATACAATATGAATATGGTGAATAAATATACTATCGGGCTTCATTATATAATTTTAATTACTACCAATGTATATGAAATATTTGTCATTAATTAATAGTCTTTTAACTTAGTTCTTGGTGAAGAAGTAACCTAAAATTTGGTAACGGAGAAGAAGAAAAATATTGAAATTGTTTACATCTATTATACCATAATACAATATGAATGTGATGAATAAATATACTATCGGGCCTCATAATATAATTTGAATTATAACCAATGTATATGAAATAAGTTCCATTAATTAATAGTCTTTTAACTTAGTTTCTTGGTGAAGAAGTAACTTAAAATTTAGTGATGGAGAAGAAGAAAAATATTGAAATTATTTATATCTATTATACCATAATATATTATGAATATGGTGAATAAATATACTATCGAGCATCATTGTATAATTTCAATTATTTCCAATGTATATGAAATATGTGTCATTAATTAATAGTCTTTTAACATAGTTTCTTAGTGATGAAATAACCTAAAATTTGGTGATGGAGAAGAAGAAAAATACTGAAATTGTTTACATCTTTTATACCATAATACAATATAAATATAGTGATTAAATATACTATCGAGACTCATTATATAATTTGAATTATTTCAAATGTATATGGAATATATGTCATTAACTAATAGTCTTTTAACTTAGTTTCTTACTGATGAAGTAACCTAAAATTTGGTGATGGAGAAGAAGAAAAATATTGAAATTGTTTACATCTATTATACCATAATACAATATGAATATGGTAAATAAATATACTATCAGGCCTCATTATATAATTTGAATTATAACCAATGTATTGGAAATATGTGCCATTAAATAATAGTCTTTTAAATTAGTTTCTTAGTGATGAAGTAACCTAAAATTTGGTGATGGAGAAGAAGAAATTTATTTAAATTGTTTACATCTATTATAACTTAATAGAATATGACTTTGGTGAATAAATATACTTTCGGGCCTCATTATATAATTTGAGTTATTACCAATGTATATGAAATAGGTGTCATTAATTAATAGTCTTTTAACTTAGTTTCCTGGTGAAGAAGTAACCTAAAATTTGGTGATGGAGAAGAACAAAAATATTGAAATTTTTTACATCTATTATACCATAATACCATATGAATGTGATGAATAAATATACTATCGGGCCTCGTTATATAATTTGAATTATAACCAATGTATATGAAATATGTTCCATTAATTAATAGTCTTTTAACTTAGTTTCTTGGTGAACAAGTAACTTAAAAGTTGGTGATGGAGAAGAAGAAAAATATTGATATTGTTTATATCTATTATACCATAATACAATATGAATATGGTGAATAAATATACTATCGAGACTCATTATATAATTTCAATTATTTCCAATGTATATGAAATATGTGTCATTAATTAATAGTCTTTTAACTTAGTTTCTTAGTGATGAAGTAACCTAAAATTTGGTGATGGAGAAAAAGAAAAATATTGAAATTGTTTACATCTATTATACCATAATACAATATGAATATGGTGAATAAATATACTATAGGACCTCATTATTTAATTTGAGTTATTAGCAATGTATATGGAATATGTGTCATTAATTAATAGTCTTTTAACTTAGTTTCTTGGTGAAGAAGTAACCTAAAATTTGGTGATGGAGAAGAAGAAAAAATACTGAAATTGTTTACATCTATTATACCATAATACAACATGAATATGGTGATTGAATATACTATCAAGGACTCATTATATAATTTGAATTATTTCAAATGTTTATGGAATATGTGTCATTAAGTAATAGTCTTTTAACTTAGTTTCTTAGTGATGAAGTAACCTAAAATTTGGTAATGGAGAAGAAGAAAAAAATTGAAATTGTTTACATCTGTTATACCATAATACAATATGAATATGGTAAATAAAAATACTATCGGGCCTCATTATATAATTTGAATTATAACCAATGTATTTGAAATATGTGCCATTAATTAATAGTCTTTTAAATTAGTTTCTTAGTGATGAAGTAACCAAAAATTTTGTGATGGAGAAGAAGAAAAATTTTGAAATTGTTTACATCTATTATACCATAATAGAATATGAATATGGTGAATAAATATACTATCGGGCCTCATTATATAATTTGAGTTATTACCAATGTATATGGAATATGTGTCATTAATTAATAGTCTTTTAACTTAGTTTCTTGGTGAAGAAGTAACCTAAAATTTGGTAACGGAGAAGAAAAAAATACTGAAATTGTTTACATCTATTATGCAATAATACAATATGAATATCGTGAATAAATATACTATCGGGCCTCATTATATAATTTTAATTATTACCAATGTAAATGAAATATATGTCATTAATTAATAGTCTTTTAACTTACTTTCCTGGTGAAGAAGTAACCTAAAATTTGGTGATGGAGAAGAAGAAAAATATTGAAATTGTTTACATGTATTATACCATAATACAATATGAATATGATGAATAAATACACTATCAGGCCTCATTATATAATTTGAATTATAACTAATGTATATGAAATATGTGTCATTAATTAATAATCTTTTAACTTAGTTTCTTAGTGATGAAGTAACCTAAAATTTGGTGATGGAGAAAAAGAAAAATATTGAAATTGTTTACATCTATTATACCATAATACAATATGAATATTGTGAATAAATATACTATAGGGCGTCATTATTTAATTTGAGTTATTAGCAATGTATATGGAATATGTGTCATTAAGTAATAATCTTTTAACTTAGTTTCTTAGTGATGAAGTAACCTAAAATTTGGTGATGGAGAAGAAGAAAAATATTGAAATTGTTTACATCTATTATACCATAATACAATATGAATATGGTAAATAAATATACTATCGGGCCTCATTATATAATTTGAATTATAACCAATGTATTTGAAATATGTGCCATTAAATAATAGTCTTTTAAATTAGTTTCTTAGTGATGAAGTAACCTAAAATTTGGTGATGGAGAAGAAGAAATTTATTTAAATTGTTTACATCTATTATACCTTAATAGAATATGACTATGGTGAATAAATATACTATCAGGCCTCATTATATAATTTGAGTTATTACCAATGTATATGGAATAGGTGTCATTAATTAATAGTCTTTTAACTTAGTTTCTTGGTGAAGAAGTAACCTAAAATTTGGTAACGGAGAAGAAAAAAATACTGAAATTGTTTACATCTATTAAACAATAATACAATATGAATATGGTGAATAAATATACTATCGGGCTTCATTATATAATTTTAATTACTACCAATGTATATGAAATATTTGTCATTAATTAATAGTCTTTTAACTTAGTTTCTTGGTGAAGAAGTAACCTAAAATTTGGTAACGGAGAAGAAGAAAAATATTGAAATTGTTTACATCTATTATACCATAATACAATATGAATGTGATGAATAAATATACTATCGGGCCTCATAATATAATTTGAATTATAACCAATGTATATGAAATAAGTTCCATTAATTAATAGTCTTTTAACTTAGTTTCTTGGTGAAGAAGTAACTTAAAATTTAGTGATGGAGAAGAAGAAAAATATTGAAATTATTTATATCTATTATACCATAATATATTATGAATATGGTGAATAAATATACTATCGAGCATCATTGTATAATTTCAATTATTTCCAATGTATATGAAATATGTGTCATTAATTAATAGTCTTTTAACATAGTTTCTTAGTGATGAAATAACCTAAAATTTGGTGATGGAGAAGAAGAAAAATACTGAAATTGTTTACATCTTTTATACCATAATACAATATAAATATAGTGATTAAATATACTATCGAGACTCATTATATAATTTGAATTATTTCAAATGTATATGGAATATATGTCATTAACTAATAGTCTTTTAACTTAGTTTCTTACTGATGAAGTAACCTAAAATTTGGTGATGGAGAAGAAGAAAAATATTGAAATTGTTTACATCTATTATACCATAATACAATATGAATATGGTAAATAAATATACTATCAGGCCTCATTATATAATTTGAATTATAACCAATGTATTGGAAATATGTGCCATTAAATAATAGTCTTTTAAATTAGTTTCTTAGTGATGAAGTAACCTAAAATTTGGTGATGGAGAAGAAGAAATTTATTTAAATTGTTTACATCTATTATAACTTAATAGAATATGACTTTGGTGAATAAATATACTTTCGGGCCTCATTATATAATTTGAGTTATTACCAATGTATATGAAATAGGTGTCATTAATTAATAGTCTTTTAACTTAGTTTCCTGGTGAAGAAGTAACCTAAAATTTGGTGATGGAGAAGAACAAAAATATTGAAATTTTTTACATCTATTATACCATAATACCATATGAATGTGATGAATAAATATACTATCGGGCCTCGTTATATAATTTGAATTATAACCAATGTATATGAAATATGTTCCATTAATTAATAGTCTTTTAACTTAGTTTCTTGGTGAACAAGTAACTTAAAAGTTGGTGATGGAGAAGAAGAAAAATATTGATATTGTTTATATCTATTATACCATAATACAATATGAATATGGTGAATAAATATACTATCGAGACTCATTATATAATTTCAATTATTTCCAATGTATATGAAATATGTGTCATTAATTAATAGTCTTTTAACTTAGTTTCTTAGTGATGAAGTAACCTAAAATTTGGTGATGGAGAAAAAGAAAAATATTGAAATTGTTTACATCTATTATACCATAATACAATATGAATATGGTGAATAAATATACTATAGGACCTCATTATTTAATTTGAGTTATTAGCAATGTATATGGAATATGTGTCATTAATTAATAGTCTTTTAACTTAGTTTCTTGGTGAAGAAGTAACCTAAAATTTGGTGATGGAGAAGAAGAAAAATACTGAAATTGTTTACATCTATTATACCATAATACAACATGAATATGGTGATTGAATATACTATCAAGACTCATTATATAATTTGAATTATTTCAAATGTTTATGGAATATGTGTCATTAAGTAATAGTCTTTTAACTTAGTTTCTTAGTGATGAAGTAACCTAAAATTTGGTAATGGAGAAGAAGAAAAAAATTGAAATTGTTTACATCTGTTATACCATAATACAATATGAATATGGTAAATAAAAATACTATCGGGCCTCATTATATAATTTGAATTATAACCAATGTATTTGAAATATGTGCCATTAATTAATAGTCTTTTAAATTAGTTTCTTAGTGATGAAGTAACCAAAAATTTTGTGATGGAGAAGAAGAAAAATTTTGAAATTGTTTACATCTATTATACCATAATAGAATATGAATATGGTGAATAAATATACTATCGGGCCTCATTATATAATTTGAGTTATTACCAATGTATATGGAATATGTGTCATTAATTAATAGTCTTTTAACTTAGTTTCTTGGTGAAGAAGTAACCTAAAATTTGGTAACGGAGAAGAAAAAAATACTGAAATTGTTTACATCTATTATGCAATAATACAATATGAATATCGTGAATAAATATACTATCGGGCCTCATTATATAATTTTAATTATTACCAATGTAAATGAAATATATGTCATTAATTAATAGTCTTTTAACTTACTTTCCTGGTGAAGAAGTAACCTAAAATTTGGTGATGGAGAAGAAGAAAAATATTGAAATTGTTTACATGTATTATACCATAATACAATATGAATATGATGAATAAATACACTATCAGGCCTCATTATATAATTTGAATTATAACTAATGTATATGAAATATGTGTCATTAATTAATAATCTTTTAACTTAGTTTCTTAGTGATGAAGTAACCTAAAATTTGGTGATGGAGAAAAAGAAAAATATTGAAATTGTTTACATCTATTATACCATAATACAATATGAATATTGTGAATAAATATACTATAGGGCGTCATTATTTAATTTGAGTTATTAGCAATGTATATGGAATATGTGTCATTAAGTAATAATCTTTTAACTTAGTTTCTTAGTGATGAAGTAACCTGAAATTTGGTGATGGAGAAGAAGAAAAATGTTGAAATTGTTTACATCTATGATACCATAATACAATATGAATATGGTAAATAAAAATACTATCAGGCCTCATTATATAATTTGAATTATAACCAATGTATTTGAAATATGTGCCATTAATTAATAGTCTTTTAAATATATTTCTTAGTGAAGAAGTGACCTAAAATTTGGTGATGGAGAAGAAGAAAACTTTTGTTATTGTTTACATCTATTATACCATAATAGAATATGAATATGGTGAATAAATATACTATCGGGCCTCATTATATAATTTGAGTTATTACCATTGTATATGGAATATGTGCCATTAATTAATAGTCTTTTAACTTAGTTTCCTGGTGAAGAAGTAACCTAAAATTTGGTGATGCAGAAGAAAAAAAATACTGAAATTGTTTACATCTATTATACAATAATACAATATGAATATGGTGAATAAATATACCATCGGGCCTCATTATATAATTTGAGTTATTACCAATGTATATGGAATAGGTGTCATTAATTAATAGTCTTTTAACTTAGTTTCTTGGTGAAGAAGTAACCTAAAATTTGGTGATGGAGAAGATGAAAAATATTGAAATTGTTTACATCTGTTATACCATAATACAATATGAATATGGTAAATAAAAATACTATCGGGCCTTATTATATAATTTGAATTATAACCAATGTATTTGAAATATGTGCCATTAAATAATAGTCTTTTAAATTAGTTTCTTAGTGATGAAGTATACAAAAATTTTGTGATGGAGAAGAAGAAAAATTTTGAAATTGTTTACATCTATTATACCATAATAGAATATGAATATGGTGAATAAATATACTATCGGGCCTCATTATATAATTTTAGTTATTACCAATGTATATGGAATAGGTGTTATTAATTAATAGTCTTTTAACTTAGTTTCTTGGGGAAGAAGTAACCTAAAATTTGGTAACGGAGAAGAAAAAAATACTGAAATTGTTTACATCTATTATACAATAATACAATATGAATATCGTGAATAAATTTACTATCGGGCCTCGTTATATAATTTTAATTATTACCAATGTATATGAAATATATGTCATTAATTAATAGTCTTTTAACTTACTTTCCTGGTGATGAAGTAACCTAAAATTTGGTGATGGAGAAAAAGAAAAATATTGAAATTGTTTACATCTATTATACCATAATACAATATGAATATGGTGAATAAATATACTATAGGGCCTCATTATTTAATTTTAGTTATTAGCAATGTACATGGAATATGCGTCATTAATTAATAGTCTTTTAACTTAGTTTCTTGGTGAAGAAGTAACCTAAAATTTGGTGATGGAGAAGAAGAAAAATACTGAAATTGTTTACATCTATTATACCATAATACAACATGAATATGGTGATTGAATACACTATCGAGACTCATTATATAATTTGAATTATTTCAAATGTATATGGAATATGTGTCATTAAGTAATAGTCTTTTAACTTAGTTTCTTAGTGATGAAGTAACCTAAAATTTGGTGATGGAGAAGAAGCAAAATTTTGAAATTGTTTACATCTGTTATACCATAATAGAATATGAATATGGTGAATAAATATACTATCGGGCTCATTATATAATTTGAGTTATTACCAATGTATATGGAATAGGTGTCATTAATTAATAGTCTTTTAACTTAGTTTCTTGGTGAAGAAGTAACCTAAAATTTGGTAACAGAGAAGAAAAAAATACTGAAATTGTTTACATCTATTATACAATAATACAATATGAATATGGTGAATAAATATACTATCGGGCCTCGTTATATAATTTTAATTATTACCAATGTATATGAAATATATGTCATTAATTAATAGTCTTTTAACTTAGTTTCTTGGTGAAGAAGTAACCTAAAATTTAGTGATGGAGAAGAAGAAAAATATTGAAATTGTTTACATCTATTATACCATAATACAATATGAATACGATGAATAAATATACTATCGAGCCTCATTATATAATTTGAATTATAACTAATGTATATGAAATATGTTCCATTAATTAATAGTCTTTTAACTTAGTTTCTTGGTGAAGAAGTAACTTAAAAGTTGGTGATGGAGAAGAAGAAAAATATTGAAATTGTTTATATCTATTATACCATAATACAATATGAATATGGTGAATAAATATACTATAGAGACTCATTATATAATTTCAATTATTTCCAATGTATATGAAATATGTCTCATTAATTAATAGTCTTTTAACTTAGTTTCTTAGTGATGAAGTAACCTAAAAATTGGTGATGGAGAAAAAGAAAAATATTGAAATTGTTTACATCTATTATACCATAATACAATATGAATATGGTGAATAAATATACTATAGGGCGTCATTATTTAATTTGAGTTATTAGCAATGTATATGGAATATGTGTCATTAATTAATAGTCTTTTAACTTAGTTTCTTGGTGAAGAAGTAACCTAAAATTTGGTGATGGAGAAGAAGAAAACTTTTTAAATTGTTTACATCTATTATACCTTAATAGAATATGAATATGGTGAATAAATATACTATCGGGCCTCATTATATAATTTGAGTTATTCCCAATGTATATGGAATAGGTGACATTAATTAATAGTCTTTTAACATAGTTTCTTGGTGAAGAAGTAACCTAAAATTTGGTAACGGAGAAGAAAAAAAATATTGAAATTGTTTACATCTATTACACAATAATACAATATGAATATGGTGAATAAATATACTATCTGTCCTGATTATATAATTTTAATTATTACCAATGTATATGAAATATATGTCATTAATTAATAGTCTTTTAACTTAGTTTCCTGGTGAAGAAGTAACCTAAAGTCTGGTGATGGAGAAGAAGAAAAATATTGAAATTGTTTACATCTATTATACCATAATACAATATGAATATGATGAATAATTATACTATCGGGCCTCATTATATAATTTGAATTATAACCAATGTATATGAAATATGTTCCATTAACTAATAGTCTTTTAACTTAGTTTCTTGGTGAAGAAGTAACTTAAAAGTTGGTGATGGAGAAGAAGAAAAATATTGAAACTGTTTATATCTATTATACCATAATACAATATGAATATGGTGAATAAATATACTATCGAGACTCATTATATAATTTCAATTATTTCCAATGTATATGAAATATGTGTCATTAATTAATAGTCTTTTAACTGAGTTTCTTAGTGATGAAGTAACCTAAAATTTAGTGATGGAGAAAAAGAAAAATATTGAAATTGTTTACATCTATTATACCATAATACAATATGAATATGATGAATAAATATACTATCGGGCCTCATTATATAATTTGAATTATTACTAATGTATATGAAATATGTTCAATTAATTAATAGTCTTTTAACTTAGTTTCTTGGTGAAGAAGTAACCTAAAATTTGGTGATGGAGAAGAAGAAAAATAGTGAAATTGTTTACATCTATTATACCATAATACAACATGAATATGGTGATTGAATACACTATCGAGACTTATTATATAATTTGAATTATTTCAAATGTATATGGAATATGTGTCATTAAGTAATAGTCTTTTAACTTAGTTTCTTAGTGATGAAGTAACCTAAAATTTGGTGATGGAGAAGAAGAAAAATATTGAAATTGTTTACATCTGTTATACCATAATACAATATGAATATGGTAAATTAAAATACTATCGGGCCTCATTATATAATTTGAATTATAACCAATGTATTTTAAATATGTGCCATTAATTTATAGTCTTTTAAATTAGTTTCTTAGTGATGAAGTAATCAAAAATTTTGTGATAGAGAAGAAGAAAAATTTTGAAATTGTTTACATCTATTATACCATAATAGAATATGAATATGGTGAATAAATATACTATCGGGCCTCATTATATAATTTGAGTTATTACCAATGTATATGGAATAGGTGACATTAATTAATAGTCTTTTAACATAGTTTCTTGGTGAAGAAGTAACCTAAAATTTGGTAACGGAGAAGAAAAAAAATATTGAAATTGTTTACATCTATTATACAATAATACAATATGAATATGGTGAATAAATATACTATCTGGCCTGATTATATAATTTTAATTATTACCAATGTATATGAAATATATGTCATTAATTAATAGTCTTTTAACTTAGTTTCCTGGTGAAGAAGTAACCTAAAATTTGGTGATGGAGAAGAAGAAAAATATTGAAATTGTTTACATCTATTATACCATAATACAATATGAATATGATGAATAAATATACTATCGGGCCTCATTATATAATTTGAATTATAACCAATGTATATGAAATATGTTCCATTAACTAATAGTCTTTTAACTTAGTTTCTTGGTGAAGAAGTAACTTAAAAGTTGGTGATGGAGAAGAAGAAAAATATTGAAATTGTTTATATCTATTATACCATAATACAATATGAATATGGTGAATAAATATACTATCGAGACTCATTATATAATTTCAATTATTTCCAATGTATATGAAATATGTGTCATTAATTAATAGTCTTTTAACTGAGTTTCTTAGTGATGAAGTAACCTAAAATTTAGTGATGGAGAAAAAGAAAAATATTGAAATTGTTTACATCTATTATACCATAATACAATATGAATATGATGAATAAATATACTATCGGGCCTCATTATATAATTTGAATTATAACTAATGTATATAAAATATGTTCCATTAATTAATAGTCTTTTAACTTAGTTTCTTGGTGAAGAAGTAACCTAAAATTTGGTGATGGAGAAGAAGAAAAATACTGAAATTGTTTACATCTATTATACCATAATACAACATGAATATGGTGATTGAATACACTATCGAGACTCATTATATAATTTGAATTATTTCAAATGTATATGGAATATGTATCATTAAGTAATAGTCTTTTAACTTAGTTTCTTAGTGATAAAGTAACCTAAAATTTGGTGATGGAGAAGAAGAAAAATATTGAAATTGTTTACATCTGTTATACCATAATACAATATGAATATGGTAAATAAAAATACTATCAGGCCTCATTATATAATTTGAATTATAACCAATGTATTTTAAATATGTGCCATTAATTAATAGTCTTTTAAATTAGTTTCTTAGTGATGAAGTAATCAAAAATTTTGTGATGGAGAAGAAGAAAAATTTTGAAATTGTTTACATCTATTATACCATAATAGAATATGAATATGGTGAATAAATATACTATCGGGCCTCATTATATAATTTGAGTTATTACCAATGTATATGGAATAGGTGACATTAATTAATAGTCTTTTAACATAGTTTCTTGGTGAAGAAGTAACCTAAAATTTGGTAACGGAGAAGAAAAAAAATATTGAAATTGTTTACATCTATTATACAATAATACAATATGAATATGGTGAATAAATATACTATCTGGCCTGATTATATAATTTTAATTATTACCAATGTATATGAAATATATGTCATTAATTAATAGTCTTTTAACTTAGTTTCCTGGTGAAGAAGTAACCTAAAATTTGGTGATGGAGAAGAAGAAAAATATTGAAATTGTTTACATCTATTATACCATAATACAATATGAATATGATGAATAAATATACTATCGGGCCTCATTATATAATTTGAATTATAACCAATGTATATGAAATATGTTCCATTAACTAATAGTCTTTTAACTTAGTTTCTTGGTGAAGAAGTAACTTAAAAGTTGGTGATGGAGAAGAAGAAAAATATTGAAATTGTTTATATCTATTATACCATAATACAATATGAATATGGTGAATAAATATACTATCGAGACTCATTATATAATTTCAATTATTTCCAATGTATATGAAATATGTGTCATTAATTAATAGTCTTTTAACTGAGTTTCTTAGTGATGAAGTAACCTAAAATTTAGTGATGGAGAAAAAGAAAAATATTGAAATTGTTTACATCTATTATACCATAATACAATATGAATATGATGAATAAATATACTATCGGGCCTCATTATATAATTTGAATTATAACTAATGTATATAAAATATGTTCCATTAATTAATAGTCTTTTAACTTAGTTTCTTGGTGAAGAAGTAACCTAAAATTTGGTGATGGAGAAGAAGAAAAATACTGAAATTGTTTACATCTATTATACCATAATACAACATGAATATGGTGATTGAATACACTATCGAGACTCATTATATAATTTGAATTATTTCAAATGTATATGGAATATGTATCATTAAGTAATAGTCTTTTAACTTAGTTTCTTAGTGATAAAGTAACCTAAAATTTGGTGATGGAGAAGAAGAAAAATATTGAAATTGTTTACATCTGTTATACCATAATACAATATGAATATGGTAAATAAAAATACTATCAGGCCTCATTATATAATTTGAATTATAACCAATGTATTTTAAATATGTGCCATTAATTAATAGTCTTTTAAATTAGTTTCTTAGTGATGAAGTAATCAAAATTTTGTGATGGAGAAGAAGAAAAATTTTGAAATTGTTTACATCTATTATACCATAATAGAATATGAATATGGTGAATAAATATACTATCGGGCCTCATTATATAATTTGAGTTATTACCAATGTATATGGAATAGGTGTCATTAATTAATAGTCTTTTAACTTAGTTTCTTGGTGAAGAAGTAACCTAAAATTTGGTAACAGATAAGAAAAAAATACTGAAATTGTTTACATCTATTATACTATAATACAATATGAATATGATAAATAAATATACTATCGGGCCTCATTATATAATTTTAATTATTACCAATGTATATGAAATATATGTCATTAATTAATAGTCTTTTAACTTAGTTTCTTGGTGAAGAAGTAACCTAAAATTTAGTGATGGAGAAGAAGAAAAATATTGAAATTGTTTACATCTATTATACCATAATACAATATGAATATAATGAATAAATATACTATCGGGCCTCATTATATAATTTGAATTATAACTAATGTATATGAAATATGTTCCATTAATTAATAGTCCTTTTAACTTAGTTTCTTGGTGAAGAAGTAACTTAAAAGTTGGTGATGGAGAAGAAGAAAAATATTGAAATTGTTTATATCTATTATACCATAATACAATATGAATATGGTGAAGAAATATACTATAGAGACTCATTATATAATTTCAATTATTTCCAATGTATATGAAATATGTCTCATTAATTAATAGTCTTTTAACTTAGTTTCTTAGTGATGAAGTAACGTAAAAATTGGTGATGGAGAAAAAGAAAAATATTGAAATTGTTTACATCTATTATACCATAATACAATATGAATATGGTGAATAAATATACTATAGGGCGTCATTATTTAATTTGAGTTATTAGCAATGTATATGGAATATGTGTCATTAATTAATAGTCTTTTAACTTAGTTTCTTGGTGAAGAAGTAACCTAAAATTTGGTGATGGAGAAGAAGAAAACTTTTTAAATTGTTTACATCTATTATACCTTAATAGAATATGAATATGGTGAATAAATATACTATCGGGCCTCATTATATAATTTGAGTTATTACCAATGTATATGGAATAGGTGACATTAATTAATAGTCTTTTAACATAGTTTCTTGGTGAAGAAGTAACCTAAAATTTGGTAACGGAGAAGAAAAAAAATATTGAAATTGTTTACATCTATTATACAATAATACAATATGAATATGGTGAATAAATATACTATCTGGCCTGATTATATAATTTTAATTATTACCAATGTATATGAAATATATGTCATTAATTAATAGTCTTTTAACTTAGTTTCCTGGTGAAGAAGTAACCTAAAATTTGGTGATGGAGAAGAAGAAAAATATTGAAATTGTTTACATCTATTATACCATAATACAATATGAATATGATGAATAAATATACTATCGGGCCTCATTATATAATTTGAATTATAACTAATGTATATAAAATATGTTCCATTAATTAATAGTCTTTTAACTTAGTTTCTTGGTGAAGAAGTAACCTAAAATTTGGTGATGGAGAAGAAGAAAAATACTGAAATTGTTTACATCTATTATACCATAATACAACATGAATATGGTGATTGAATACACTATCGAGACTTATTATATAATTTGAATTATTTCAAATGTATATGGAATATGTGTCATTAAGTAATAGTCTTTTAACTTAGTTTCTTAGTGATGAAGTAACCTAAAATTTGGTGATGGAGAAGAAGAAAAATATTGAAATTGTTTACATCTGTTATACCATAATACAATATGAATATGGTAAATTAAAATACTATCGGGCCTCATTATATAATTTGAATTATAACCAATGTATTTTAAATATGTGCCATTAATTTATAGTCTTTTAAATTAGTTTCTTAGTGATGAAGTAATCAAAAATTTTGTGATAGAGAAGAAGAAAAATTTTGAAATTGTTTACATCTATTATACCATAATAGAATATGAATATGGTGAATAAATATACTATCGGGCCTCATTATATAATTTGAGTTATTACCAATGTATATGGAATAGGTGTCATTTATTAATAGTCTTTTAACTTAGTTTCTTGGTGAAGAAGTAACCTAAAATTTGGTAACAGAGAAGAAAAAAATACTGAAAATGTTTACATCTATTATACAATAATACAATATGAATATGGTGAATAAATATACTATCGGGCCTCATTATATAATTTTAATTATTACCAATGTATATGAAATATATGTCATTAATTAATAGTCTTTTAACTTAGTTTCTTGGTGAAGAAGTAACCTAAAATTTAGTGATGGAGAAGAAGAAAAATATTGAAATTGTTTACATCTATTATACCATAATACAATATGAATACGATGAATAAATATACTATCGAGCCTCATTATATAATTTGAATTATAACTAATGTATATGAAATATGTTCCATTAATTAATAGTCTTTTAACTTAGTTTCTTGGTGAAGAAGTAACTTAAAAGTTGGTGATGGAGAAGAAGAAAAATATTGAAATTGTTTATATCTATTATACCATAATACAATATGAATATGGTGAATAAATATACTATAGAGACTCATTATATAATTTCAATTATTTCCAATGTATATGAAATATGTCTCATTAATTAATAGTCTTTTAACTTAGTTTCTTAGTGATGAAGTAACCTAAAATTTGGTGATGGAGAAAAAGAAAAATATTGAAATTGTTTACATCTATTATACCATAATACAATATGAATATGGTGAATAAATATACTATAGGGCGTCATTATTTAATTTGAGTTATTAGCAAT
Organism: Vicia faba; assembly: GCA_948472305.1. Lineage (NCBI taxonomy): Eukaryota > Viridiplantae > Streptophyta > Magnoliopsida > Fabales > Fabaceae > Vicia > Vicia faba. The sequence goes on from CATIWC010002437.1 coordinate 28,083, forward strand.
GTATATGGAATATGTGTCATTAATTAATAGTCTTTTAACTTAGTTTCTTGGTGAAGAAGTAACCTAAAATTTGGTGATGGAGAAGAAGAAAAATACTGAAATTGTTTACATCTATTATACCAGAATACAATATGAATATGGTGAATAAATATACTATCGAGACTCATTATATAATTTCAATTATTTCCAATGTATATGAAATATGTGTCATTAATTAATAGTCTTTTAATATAGTTTCTTAGTGATGAAGTAACCTAAAATTTGGTGATGGAGAAGAAGAAAAATATTGAAATTGTTTACATCTATTATACCATAATACAATATGAATATGGTAAATAAATATACTATTGGGCCTCATTATATAATTTGAATTATAACCAATGTATTTGAAATATGTGCCATTAAATAATAGTCTTTTAAATTAGTTTCTTAGTGATGAAGTAACCTAAAATTTGGTGATGGAGAAGAAGGAAAATATTTAAATAGTTTACATATATTATACCTTAATAGAATATGAATATGGTGGATAAATATACTATCGGGCCTCATTATATAATTTTAGTTATTACCAATGTATATGGAATATGTGTCATTAATTAATAGTCTTTTAACTTAGTTTCTTGGTGAATTAGTAACCTAAAATTTGGTGACGGAGAAGAAAAAAAATACTGAAATTATTTACATCTATTATACAATAATACAATATGAATATGGTGAATAAATATACTATCGGGCCTCATTATATAATTTTAATTATTACCAATGTATATGAAATATATGTCATTAATTAATAGTCTTTTAACTTAGTTTCATGATGAAGAAGTAACCTAAAATTTGGTGATGGAAAAGAAGAAAAATATTGAAATTGTTTACATATATTTTACCATAATACAATATGAATATGATGAATAAATATACTATCGGGCCTCATTATATAATTTGAATTATAACCAATGTATAAGAAATATGTTCCATTAATTAATAGTCTTTTAACTTAGTTTCTTGGTGATGAAGTAACTTAAAAGTTGGTGATGGAGAAGAAGAAAAATATTGAAATTGTTTACATCTATTATACCATAATACAATATGAATATGGTGAATAAATATACTATAGGGCCTCATTATTAAATTTGAGTTATTAGCAATGTATATGGAATATGTGTCATTAATTAATAGTCTTTTAACTTAGTTTCTTGGTGAAGAAGTAACCTAAAATTTGGTGATGGAGAAGAAGAAAAATACTGAAATTGTTTACATTTATTATACCATAATACAACATGAATATGGTGATTGAATATACTATCGAGACTCATTATATAATTTAAATTATTTTAAATGTATATGGAATATGTGTCATTAAGTAATAGTCTTTTAACTTAGTTTCTTAGTGATGAAGTAAGCTAAAATTTGGTGATGGAGAAGAAGAAAAATATTGAAATTGTTTACATCTATTATACCATAATACAATATGAATATGGTAAATAAAAATACTATCGGGCCTCATTATGTAATTTGAATTATAACCAATGTATTTGAAATATGTGCCATTAATTAATAGTCTTTTAAATTAGTTTCTTAGTGATGAAGTAACCTAAAATTTTGTGATGGAGAAGAAGAAAATTTTTGAAATTGTTTACATCTATTATACCATAATAGAATATGAATATTGTGAATAAATATACTATCGGGCCTCATTATATAATTTTAGTTATTACCATTGTATACTGAATATGTGCCATTAATTAATTGTCTTTTAACTTAGTTTCTTGGTGAATTAGTAACCTAAAATTTGGTGACGGAGAAGAAAAAAAATACTTAAATTGTTTACATCTATTATACAATAATACAACATGAATATGGTGAATAAATATACTATTGGGCCTCATTATATAATTTTAATTATTACCAAGGTATATGAAATATATGTCATTAAATAAAAGTCTTTTAACTTAGTTTCTTGGTGAAGAAGTAACCTAAAATTTGGTGATGGAGAAGAAGAAAAATATTGAAATTGTTTACATCTATTATACCATAATACAATATGAATATGGTGATTAAATATACTATCGAGACTAATTATATAATTTGATTTTTTCAAATGTATATGGTATATGTGTTATTAAGTAATAGTCTTTTAAATTAGTTTCTTAGTGATGAAGTAACCTAAAATTTGGTGATGGAGAAGAAGAAAAATATTGAAATTGTTTACATCTATTATACCATAATACAATATGAATATGGTAAATAAATATACTATCGGGCCTCATTATATAATTTGAGTTATTACCAATGTATATGGAATAGGTGTCATTAATTAATAGTGTTTTAACTTAGTTTCTTAGTGTAGAAGTAACCTAAACTTTGGTAACAGATAAGAAAAAAAATATTGAAATTGTTTACATCTATTATACAATAATACAATATGAGTATGGTGAATAAATATACTATCGGGTCTAATTATATAATTTTAATTATTACCAATGTATATGAAATATATGTCATTAATTAATAGTCTTTTAACTTAGTTTCCTCGTGAAGAAGTAACCTAAAATTTGGTGATGGAGAAGAAGAAAAATATTGAATTTGTTTACATCTATTATACTATAATACAATATGCATATGATGAATAAATATACTATCGAGCCTCATTATATAATTTGAATTATAAACAATGTATATGAAATATGTTCCATTAATTAATAGTCTTTTAACTTAGTTTCTTGGTGAAGAAGTAACTTAAAAGTTGGTGATGGAAAAGAAGAAAATTATTGAAATTGTTTATATCTATTATACCATAATACAGTATGAATATGGTGAATAAATATACTATCGGGCCTCATTATATAATTTGAATTATAACCAATGTATATGAAATATGTGTCATTAATTAATAGTCATTTAACTTAGTTTCTTAGTGATGAAGTAACCTAAAATTTGGTGATGGAGAAAAAGAAAAATATTGAAATTGTTTACATCTATTATACCATAATACAATATGAATATGGTGAATAAATATACTATCGAGACTCATTATATAATTTCAATTATTTCCAATGTATATGAAATATGTGTCATTAATTAATAGTCTTTTAACATAGTTTCTTAGTGATGAAGTAACCTAAAATTTGGTGATGGAGAAGAAGAAAAATATTGAAATTGTTTACATCGGGTATACCATAATACAATATGAATATGATAAATAAATATACTATCAGGCCTCATTATATAATTTGAATTATAACCAATGTATTTGAAATATGTGCCATTAAATAATAGTCTTTTAAATTAGTTTCTTAGTGATGAAGTAACCTAAAATGTGGTGATGGAGAAGAAGAAAATTTTTTAAATTGTTTACATCTATTATACCTTAATAGAATATGAATATGGTGAATAAATATACTATCGGGCTTCATTATATAATTTTAATTATTACCAATGTATATGAAATATATGTCATTAATGAATAGTCTTTTAACTTAGTTTCTTGGTGAAGAAGTAACCTAAAATTTGGTGATGGAGAAGAAGAAAAATATTGAAATTGTTTACATCTATTATACCATAATACAATATGAATATGGTAAATAAAAATACTATCGGGCCTCATTATGTAATTTGAATTATAACCAATGTATTTGAAATATGTGCCATTAATTAATAGTCTTTTAAATTAGTTTCTTAGTGATGAAGTAACCTAAAATTTTGTGATGGAGAAGAAGAAAATTTTTGAAATTGTTTACATCTATTATACCATAATAGAATATGAATATTGTGAATAAATATACTATCGGGCCTCATTATATAATTTTAGTTATTACCATTGTATACTGAATATGTGCCATTAATTAATTGTCTTTTAACTTAGTTTCTTGGTGAATTAGTAACCTAAAATTTGGTGACGGAGAAGAAAAAAAATACTTAAATTGTTTACATCTATTATACAATAATACAACATGAATATGGTGAATAAATATACTATTGGGCCTCATTATATAATTTTAATTATTACCAAGGTATATGAAATATATGTCATTAAATAATAGTCTTTTAATTTAGTTTCTTGGTGAAGAAGTAACCTAAAATTTGGTGATGGAGAAGAAGAAAAATATTGAAATTGTTTACATCTATTATACCATAATACAATATGAATATGGTGATTAAATATACTATCGAGACTAATTATATAATTTGATTTTTTCAAATGTATATGGTATATGTGTTATTAAGTAATAGTCTTTTAAATTAGTTTCTTAGTGATGAAGTAACCTAAAATTTGGTGATGGAGAAGAAGAAAAATATTGAAATTGTTTACATCTATTATACCATAATACAATATGAATATGGTAAATAAATATACTATCGTGCCTCATTATATAATTTGAGTTATTACCAATGTATATGGAATAGGTGTCATTAATTAATAGTGTTTTAACTTAGTTTCTTAGTGTAGAAGTAACCTAAACTTTGGTAACAGATAAGAAAAAAAATATTGAAATTGTTTACATCTATTATACAATAATACAATATGAGTATGGTGAATAAATATACTATCGGGCCTAATTATATAATTTTAATTATTACCAATGTATATGAAATATATGTCATTAATTAATAGTCTTTTAACTTAGTTTCCTGGTGAAGAAGTAACCTAAAATTTGGTGATGGAGAAGAAGAAAAATATTGAATTTGTTTACATCTATTATACTATAATACAATATGCATATGATGAATAAATATACTATCGAGCCTCATTATATAATTTGAATTATAAACAATGTATATGAAATATGTTCCATTAATTAATAGTCTTTTAACTTAGTTTCTTGGTGAAGAAGTAACTTAAAAGTTGGTGATGGAAAAGAAGAAAATTATTGAAATTGTTTATATCTATTATACCATAATACAGTATGAATATGGTGAATAAATATACTATCGGGCCTCATTATATAATTTGAATTATAACCAATGTATATGAAATATGTGTCATTAATTAATAGTCATTTAACTTAGTTTCTTAGTGATGAAGTAACCTAAAATTTGGTGATGGAGAAAAAGAAAAATATTGAAATTGTTTACATCTATTATACCATAATACAATATGAATATGGTGAATAAATATACTATCGAGACTCATTATATAATTTCAATTATTTCCAATGTATATGAAATATGTGTCATTAATTAATAGTCTTTTAACATAGTTTCTTAGTGATGAAGTAACCTAAAATTTGGTGATGGAGAAGAAGAAAAATATTGAAATTGTTTACATCGGGTATACCATAATACAATATGAATATGATAAATAAATATACTATCAGGCCTCATTATATAATTTGAATTATAACCAATGTATTTGAAATATGTGCCATTAAATAATAGTCTTTTAAATTACTTTCTTAGTGATGAAGTAACCTAAAATGTGGTGATGGAGAAGAAGAAAATTTTTTAAATTGTTTACATCTATTATACCTTAATAGAATATGAATATGGTGAATAAATATACTATCGGGCTTCATTATATAATTTTAATTATTACCAATGTATATGAAATATATGTCATTAATGAATAGTCTTTTAACTTAGTTTCTTGGTGAAGAAGTAACCTAAAATTTGGTGATGGAGAAGAAGAAAAATATTGAAATTGTTTACATCTATTATACCATAATACAATATGAATATGATGAATAAATATACTATCGGGCCTCATTATATAATTTGAATTATAACCAATGTATATGAAATATGTTCCATTAATTAATAGTCTTTTAACTTAGTTTCTTGGTGAAGAAGTAACCTAAAAGTTGGTGATGGAGAAGAAGAAAAATATTGAAACTGTTTACATCTATTATACCATAATACAATATGAATATGGTGAATAAATATACTATAGGGCCTCATTATTTAATTTGAGTTATTAGCAATGTATATGGAATATGTGTCATTAATTAATAGTCTTTTAAGTTAGTTTCTTGGTGAAGAAGTAACCTAAAATTTGGTGATGGAGAAGAAGAAAAATACTGAAATTGTTTACATCTATTATACCATAATACAACATGAATATGGTGATTGAATACACTATCGAGACTCATTATATAATTTGAATTATTTCAAATGTATATGGAATATGTGTCATTAAGTAATAGTCTTTTAACTTAGTTTCTTAGTGATGAAGTAACCTAAAATTTGGTGATGGAGAAGAAGAAAAATATTGAAATTGTTTACATCTGTTATACCATAATACAATATGAATATGGTAAATAAAAATACTATCGGGCCTCATTATATAATTTGAATTATAACCAATGTATTTTAAATATGTGCCATTAATTAATAGTCTTTTAAATTAGTTTCTTAGTGATGAAGTAATCAAAAATTTTGTGATGGAGAAGAAGAAAAATTTTGAAATTGTTTACATCTATTATACCATAATAGAATATGAATATGGTGAATAAATATACTATCGGGCCTCATTAAATAATTTGAGTTATTACCAATGTATATGGAATAGGTGACATTAATTAATAGTCTTTTAACTTAGTTTCTTGGAGAAGAAGTAACCTAAAATTTGGTAACGGAGAAGAAAAAAAATACTGAAAGTGTTTACATCTATTATACAATAATACAATATGAATATGGTGAATAAATATACTATCTGGCCTCATTATATAATTTTAATTATTACCAATGTATATGAAATATATGTCATTAATTAATAGTCTTTTAACTTAGTTTCCTGGTGAAGAAGTAACCTAAAATTTGGTGATGGAGAAGAAGAAAAATATTGAAATTGTTTACATCTATTATACCATAATACAATATGAATATGATGAATAAATATACTATCGGGCCTCATTATATAATTTGAATTATAACCAATGTATATGAAATATGTTCCATTAACTAATAGTCTTTTAACTTAGTTTCTTGGTGAAGAAGTAACTTAAAAGTTGGTGATGGAGAAGAAGAAAAATATTGAAATTGTTTATATCTATTATACCATAATACAATATGAATATGGTGAATAAATATACTATCGAGACTCATTATATAATTTCAATTATTTCCAATGTATATGAAATATATGTCATTAATTAATAGTCTTTTAACTTAGTTTTCTGGTGAAGAAGTAACCTAAAATTTGGTGATGGAGAAGAAGAAAAATATTGAAATTGTTTACATCTATTATACCATAATACAATATGAATATGATGAATAAATATACTATCGGGCCTCATTATATAATTTTAATTATAACCAATGTATATGAAATATGTTCCATTAATTAATAGTCTTTTAACTTAGTTTCTTGGTGAAGAAGTAACTTAAAAGTTGGTGATGGAGAAGAAGAAAAATATTGAAATTGTTTATATCTATTATACCATAATACAATATGAATATGGTGAATAAATATACTATAGAGACTCATTATATAATTTCAATTATTTCCAATGTATATGAAACATGTCTCATTAATTAATAGTCTTTTAACTTAGTTTCTTAGTGATGAAGTAACCTAAAATTTGGTAATGGAGAAGAAGAAAAATACTGAAATTGTTTACATCTTTTATGCCATAATACAATATGAATATGGTGATTAAATATACTATCGAGACTCATTATATAATTTGAATTATTTCAAATGTATATGGAATATATGTCATTAACTAATAGTCTTTTAACTTAGTTTCTTATTGATGAAGTAACCTAAAATTTGGTGATGGAGAAGAAGAAAAATATTGAAATTCTTTACATATATTATACCATAATACAATATGAATATGGTAAATAAATATACTATCGAGCCTCATTATATAATTTTAATTATAACCAATGTATTTGAAATATGTGCCATTAAATATTAGTCTTTTAAATTAGTTTCTTAGTGATGAAGTAACCTAAAATTTGATGATGGAGAAGAAGAAATTTATTTAAATTATTTACATCTATTATACCTTAATAGAATATGACTATGGTGAATAAAAATACTATCGGGCCTCATTATATAATTTGAGTTATTACCAATGTATATGGAATATGTGTCATTAATTAATAGTCTTTTAACTTAGTTTCTTGGTGAAGAAGTAACCTAAAATTTGGTAACGGAGAAGAAAAAAATACTGAAATTGTTTACATCTATTTTATCATAATACAATATGAATGTGATGAATAAATATACTATCGGGCCTCATTATATAATTTGAATTATAACCAATGTATATGAAATATGTTCCATTAATTAATAGTCTTTTAACTTAGTTTCTTGGTGAAGAAGTAACTTAAAAATTGGTGATGGAGAAGAAGAAAATATTGAAATTGTTTATATCTATTATACCATAATACAATATGAATATGATGAATAAATATACTATCGAGACTCATTATATAATTTCAATTATTTCCAATGTATATGAAATATGTGTCATTAATTAATAGTCTTTTAACTTAGTTTCTTAGTGTTGAAGTAACCTAAAATTTGGTGATGGAGAAAAAGAAAAATATTGAAATTGTTTACATCTATTATACCATAATACAATATAAAAAGAGGTGAATAAATATACTATAGGGCCTCATTATTTAATTTGAGTTATTAGCAATGTATATGGAATATGTGACATTAATTAATAGTCTTTTAACTTAGTTTCTTGGTGAAGAAGTAACCTAAAATTTGGTGATGGAGAAGAAGAAAAATACTGAAATTGTTTACATCTATTATACCATAATACAACATGAATATGGTGATTGAATATACTATCGAGAATCATTATATAATTTAAATTATTTCAAATGTATATGGAATATGTGTTATTAAGTAATAGTCTTTTAACTTAGTTTCTTAGTGATGAAGTAACCTAAAATTTGGTGATGGAGAAGAATAAAAATATTGAAATTTTTTACATCTGTTATACCATAATACAATATGAATATCGTAAATAAAAATACTATCGGGCCTCATTATATAATTTGAATTATAACCAATGAATTTGAAATATGTGCCATTAATTAATAGTCTTTTAAATTAGTTTCTTAGTGATGAAGTAACCAAAAATTTTGTGATGGAGAAGAAGAAAATTTTTGAAATTGTTTACATCTATTATACCATAATAGAATATGAATATGGTGAATAAATATACTATCGGGCCTCATTATATAATTTGAGTTATTACCAATGTATATGGAATAGGTGTCATTAATTAATGGTCTTTTAACTTAGTTTCTTGGGGAAGAAGTAACCTAAAATTTGGTAACGGAGAAGAAAAAAATACTGAAATTGTTTACATCAATTATACAATAATACAATATGAATATCGTGAATAAATTTACTATCGGGCCTCATTATATAATTTTAATTATTACCAATGTATATGAAATATATGTCATTAATTAATAGTCTTTTAACTTACTTTCCTGGTGAAGAAGTAACCTAAAATTTGGTGATGGAGAAGAAGAAAAATATTGAAATTGTTTACATCTATTATACCATAATACAATATGAATATGATAAATAAATATACTATAGAGCCTCATTATATAATTTGAATTATAACTAATGTATATAAAATATGTTCCATTAATTAATAATCTTTTAACTTAGTTTCTTGGTGAAGAAGTAACTTAAAAGTTGGTGATGGAGAAGAAGAAAAATATTGAAATTGTTTATATCTATTATACCATAATACAATATGAATATGGTGAATAAATATACTATAGAGACTCATTATATAATTTCAATTATTTCCAATGTATATGAAATATGTCTCATTAATTTATAGTCTTTTAACTTAGTTTCTTAGTGATGAAGTAACCTAAAATTTGGTGATGGAGAAAAAGAAAAATATTGAAATAGTTTACATCTATTATACCATAATACAATATGAATATGGTGAATAAATATACTATCGAGACTCATTATATAATTTCAATTATTTCCAATGTATATGAAATATGGGTCATTAATTAATAGTCTTTTAACTTAGTTTCTTAGTGATGAAGTAACCTAAAATTTGAGGATGAAGAAAAAGAAAAATATTGAAATTGTTTACATCTATTATACCATAATACAATATGAATATGGTGAATAAATATACTATAGGGCCTCATTATTTAATTTGAGTTATTAGCAATGTACATGGAATATGTCTCATTAATTAATAGTTTTTTAACTTAGTTTCTTGGTGAAGAAGTTTTCTAAAATTTGGTGATGGAGAAGAAGAAAAATACTGAAATTGTTTACATCTATTATACCATAATACAACATGAATATGGTGATTGAATACACTATCGAGACTCATTATATAATTTGAATTATTTCAAATGTATATGGAATATGTGTCATTAAGTAATAGTCTTTTAACTTAGTTTCTTAGTGATGAAGTAACCTAAAATTTGGTGATGGAGAAGAAGAAAAATATTGAAATTGTTTACATCTGTTATACCATAATACAATATGAATATGGTAAATAAAAATACTATCGGGCCTCATTATATAATTTGAATTATAACCAATGTATTTGAAATATGTGCCATTAATTAATAGACTTTTAAATTAGTTTCTTAGTGATGAAGTAACCAAAAATTTTGTGATGGAGAAGAAGAAAATTTTTGAAATTGTTTACATCTATTATACCATAGTAGAATATGAATATGGTGAATAAATATACTATCGGGCCTCATTATATAATTTGAGTTATTACCAATGTATATGGAATAGGTGTCATTAATTAATAGTCTTTTAACTTAGTTTCTTAGGGAAGAAGTAACCTAAAATTTGGTAACGGAGAAGAAAAAATTACTGAAATTGTTTACATCTATTATACAATAATACAATATGAATATGGTGAATAAATATACTATCGGGCCTCATTATATAATTTTAATTATTACCAATGTATATGAAATATATGTCATTAATTAATAGTCTTTTAACTTACTTTCCTGGTGAAGAAGTAACCTAAAATTTGGTGATGGATAAGAAGAAAAATATTAAAATTGTTTACATCTATTATACCATAATACAATATGAATATGATGAATAAATATACTATCGGGCCTCATTATATAATTTGAATTATAACTAATGTATATGGAATATGTTCCATTAATTAATAATCTTTTAACTTAGTTTCTTGGTGAAGAAGTAACTTAAAAGTTGGTGATGGAGAAGAAGAAAAATATTGAAATTGTTTATATCTATTATACCATAATACAATATGAATATGGTGAATAAATATACTATAGAGACTCATTATATAATTCAAATTATTTCCAATGTATATGAAATATGTCTCATTAATTTATAGTCTTTTAACTTAGTTTCTTAGTGATGAAGTAACCTAAAATTCGGTGATGGAGAAAAAGAAAAATATTGAAATAGTTTACATCTATTATACCATAATACAATATGAATATGGTGAATAAATATACTATCGAGACTCATTATATAATTTCAATTATTTTCAATATATATGAAATATGGGTCATTAATTAATAGTCTTTTAACTTAGTTTCTTAGTGATGAAGTAACCTAAAATTTGGTGATGGAGAAAAAGAAAAATATTGAAATTGTTTACATCTATTATACCATAATACAATATGAATATGGTGAATAAATATACTATAGGGCCTCATTATTTAATTTGAGTTATTAGCAATGTACATGGAATATGTCTCATTAATTAATAGTCTTTTGACTTAGTTTCTTGGTGAAGAAGTAACCTAAAATTTGGTGATGGAGAAGAAGAAAAATACTGAAATTGTTTACATCTATTATACCATAATACAACATGAATATGGTGATTGAATACACTATCGAGACTCATTATATAATTTGAATTATTTCAAATGTATATGGAATATGTGTCATTAAGTAATAGTCTTTTAACTTAGTTTCTTAGTGATGAAGTAACCTAAAATTTGGTGATGGAGAAGAAGAAAAATATTGAAATTGTTTACATCTGTTATACCATAATACAATATGAATATGGTAAATAAAAATACTATCGGGCCTCATTATATAATTTGAATTATAACCAATGTATTTGAAATATGTGCCATTAATTAATAGACTTTTAAATTAGTTTCTTAGTGATGAAGTAACCAAAAATTTTGTGATGGAGAAGAAGAAAATTTTTGAAATTGTTTACATCTATTATACCATAATAGAATATGAATATGGTGAATAAATATACTATCGGGCCTCATTATATAATTTGAGTTATTACCAATGTATATGGAATAGGTGTCATTAATTAATAGTCTTTTAACTTAGTTTCTTAGGGAAGAAGTAACCTAAAATTTGGTAACGGAGAAGAAAAAATTACTGAAATTGTTTACATCTATTATACAATAATACAATATGAATATGGTGAATAAATATACTATCGGGCCTCATTATATAATTTTAATTATTACCAATGTATATGAAATATATGTCATTAATTAATAGTCTTTTAACTTAGTTTCTTGGTGAAGAAGTAACCTAAAATTTGGTGATGGAGAAGAAGAAAAATATTGAAATTGTTTACATCTATTATACCATAATACAATATAAATATGATGAATAAATATACTATCGGGCCTCATTATATAATTTGAGTTATAACTAATGTATATGAAATATGTTCCATTAATTAATAGTCTTTTAACTTAGTTTCTTGGTGAAGAAGTAACTTAAAAGTTGGTGATGGAGAAGAAGAAAAATATTGAAATTGTTTATATCTATTATACCATAATACAATATGAATATGGTGTATAAATATATTATAGAGACTCATTATATAATTTCAATTATTTCCAATGTATATGAAATATGTCTCATTAATTTATAGTCTTTTAACTTAGTTTCTTAGTGATGAAGTAATCTAAAATTTGGTGATGGAGAAAAAGAAAAATATTGAAATAGTTTACATCTATTATACCATAATACAATATGAATATGGTGAATAAATATACTATAGGGCGTCATTATTTAATTTGAGTTATTAGCAATGTATATTGAATATGTGTCATTAATTAATAGTCTTTTAACTTAGTTTCTTGGTGAAGAAGTAACCTAAAATTTGGTGATGGAGAAGAAGGAAATTTTTTAAATAGTTTACATCTATTATACCTTAATAGAATATGAATATGGTGGATAAATATACTATCGGGCCTCATTATATAATTTTAGTTATTACCAATGTATATGGAATATGTGTCATTAATTAATAGTCTTTTAACTTAGTTTCTTGGTGAAGAAGTAACCTAAAATTTGGTAACGGAGAAGAAAAAAATACTGAAATTATTCACATCTATTATACAATAATACAATATGAATATGGTGAATAAATATACTATCGGCCCTCATTATATAATTTTAATTATTACCAATGTATATGAAATATATGTCATTAATTAATAGTCTTTTAACTTAGTTTAATGGTGAAGAAGTAACCTAAAATTTGGTGATGGAAAAGAAGAAAAATATTGAAATTGTTTACATCTATTTTACCATAATACAATATGAATATGATGAATAAATATACTATCGGGCCTCATTATATAATTTGAATTATAACCAATGTATAAGAAATATGTTCCATTAATTAATAGTCTTTTAACTTAGTTTCTTGGTGAAGAAGTAACTTAAAAGTTTGTGATGGAGAAGGAGAAAAATATTGAAATTGTTTACATCTATTATACCATAATACAATATGAATATGGTGAATAAATATACTATAGGGCCTCATTATTAAATTTGAGTTATTCGCAATGTATATGGAATATGTGTCATTAATTAATAGTCTTTTAACTTAGTTTCTTGGTGAAGAAGTAACCTAAAATTTTTTGATTGAGAAGAAGAAAAATACTGAAATTATTTACATCTATTATACCATAATACAACATGAATATGGTGATTGAATATACTATCGAGACTCATATACAATTTGAATTATTTCAAATATATATGAAATATGTGTCATTAAGTAAAAGTCTTTTAACTTAGTTTCTTAGTGATGAAGCAACCTAAAATTTGGTGATGGAGAAGAAGAAAAATATTGAAATTGTTTACATCTATTATACCATAATACAATATGAATATGGTAAATAAAAATACTATCGGGCCTCATTATATAATTTGAATTATAACTAATGTATTTGAAATATGTGCCATTAATTAATAGTCTTTTAAATTAGTTTCTTAGTGATGAAGTAACCTAAAATTTTCTGATGGAGAAGAAGAAAAATTTTGAAATTGTTTACATCTATTATACCATAATAGAATATGAATATGTTGAATAAATATACTATTGGGCCTCATTATATAATTTCAGTTATTACCATTGTATATGGAATATGTGCCATTAATTAATAGTCTTTTAACTTAGTTTCTTGGTGAATTAGTAACCTAAAATTTGGTGACGGAGAAGAAAAAAAATACTTAAATTGTTTACATCTATTATACAATAATACAATATGAATATGGTGAATAAATATACTATTGGGCCTCATTATATAATTTTAATTATTACCAAGGTATATGAAATATATGTCATTAAATAATAGTCTTTTAACTTAGTTTCTTGGTGAAGAAGTAACCTAAAATTTGGTGATGGAGAAGAAGAAAAATATTGAAATTGTTTACATCTAATATACCATAATACAATATGAATATGGTGATTAAATATACTATCGAGACTAATTATATAATTTGAATTATTTCAAATGTATATGGTATATGTGTTATTAAGTAATAGTCTTTTAAATCAGTTTCTTAGTGATGAAGTAACCTAAAATTGGGTGATGGAGAAGAAGAAAAATATTGAAATTGTTTACATCTATTATACCATAATACAATATGAATATGGTAAATAAATATAATATCGGGCCTCATTATATAATTTGAGTTATTACCAATGTATATGGAATATGTGTCATTAATTAATAATCTTTTAACTTAGTTTCTTGGTGTAGAAGTAACCTAAACTTTGGTAACGAAGAAGAAAAAAAATACTGAAGTTGTTTACATCTATTATACAATAATACAATATGAGTATGGTGAATAAATATACTATCGGGCCTCATTATATAATTTTAATTATTACCAATGTATATGAAATATATGTCATTAATTAATAGTCTTTTAACTTAGTTTCCTGGTGAAGAAGTAACCTAAAATTTGGTGATGGAGAAGAAGAAAAATATTGAATTTGTTTACATCTATTATACCATAATACAATATGAATATGATGAATAAATATACTATCGAGCCTCATTATATAAATTGAATTATAACCAATGTATATGAAATATGTTCCGTTAATTAATAGTCTTTTAACTTAGTTTCTTTGTGAAGAAGTAACTTAAAAGTTGGTGATGGAGAAGAAGAAAAATATTGAAATTATTTATATCTATTATACCATAATACAGTATGAATATGGTGAATAAATATACTATTGAGACTCATTATATAATTTCAAAATTTTCCAATGTATATGAAATATGTGTCATTAATTAATAGTCTTTTAACATAGTTTCTTAGTGATGAAGTAACCTAAAATTTGGTGATGGAGAAGAAGAAAAATATTGAAATTGTTTACATCTATTATACCATAATACAATATGAATATGGTAAATAAATATTCTATCGGGCCTCATTATATAATTTGAATTATAACCAATGTATTTGAAATATGTGCCATTAAATAATAGCCTTTTAAATTAGTTTCTTAGTGATGAAGTAACCTAAAATTTGGTGATGGAGAAGAAGAAAAATATTGAAATTGTTTACATCTATTATACCATAATACAATATAAATATGGTAAATAAATATACTATCGGGCCTCATTATATAATTTGAATTATAACTAATGTATTTGAAATATGTGCCATTAATTAATAGTCTTTTAAATTAGTTTCTTAGTGATGAAGTAACCTAAAATTTTGTGATGGAGAAGAAGAAAAATTTTGAAATTGTTTACATCTATTATACCATAATAGAATATGAATATGGTGAATAAATATACTATCGGGCCTCATTATATAATTTCAGTTATTACCATTGTATATGGAATATGTGCTTTTAATTAATAGTCTTTTAACTTAGTTTCTTGGTGAAGAAGTAACTTAAAATTTGGTGACGGAGAAGAAAAAAAATACTTAAATTGTTTACATCTATTATACAATAATAAAATATGAATATGGTGAATAAATATACTATTGGGCCTCATTATATAATTTTAATTATTACCAAGGTATATGAAATATATGTCATTAAATAATAGTCTTTTAACTTAGTTTCCTAGTGAAGAAGTAACCTAAAATTTGGTGATGGAGAAGAAGAAAAATATTGAAATTGTTTACATCTATTATACCATAATACAATATGAATATGGTGAATAAATATACTATAGGGCCTCATTATATAATTTGAATTATATCCAATGTATATGAAATATGTGCCATTAATTAATAATCTTTTAACTTAGTTTCTGGGTGAAGAAGTAACTTTAAATTTGGTGATGGAAAAGAAGAAAAATATTGAAATTGTTTATATCTATTATACCATAATACATTATGAATATGGTGAATAAATATACTATCGAGACTCATTATATAATTTCAATTATTTCCAATGTATATGGAATATGTGTCATTAATTAATAGTCTTTTACATAGTTTCTTAGTGATGAAGTAACCTAAAATTTGGTGATGGAGAAGAAGAAAAATATTTAAATTGTTTACATCTATTATACCATAATACAATATGAATATGGTGATTAAATATACTATCGAGATTAATTATATAATTTGAATTATAACCAATGTATTTGAAATATGTGCCATTAAATAATAGTCTTTTAAATTAGTTTCTTAGTGATGAAGTGACCTAAAATTTGGTGATGGAGAAGAAGAAAAATACTGAAATTGTTTACATCTATTATACCATAACACAATATGAATATGGTGATTAAATATACTATCGAGACTAATTATATAATTTGAAGTATTTCAAATGTATATGGAATATGTGTCATTAAGTAATAGTCTTTTTACTTAGTTTCTTAGTGATGAAGTAACCTAAAATTTAGTGATGGAGAAGAAGAAAAATATTGAAATTGTTTACATCTATTATACCATAATACAATATGAATATGGTAAATAAATATACTATCGAGCCTTATTATATAATTTGAATTATAACCAATGTATTTGAAATATGTGCCATTAATTAATAGTCTTTTAAATTAGTTTCTTAGTGATAAAGTAACCTAAAATTTGGTGATGGAGAAGAAGAAAATTTTTTTAAATTGTTTACATCTATTATACCATAATAGAATATGAATATGGTGAATAAATATACTATCGGGCCTCATTATATAATTTGAGCTATTACCAATGTATATGGAATACGTGTCATTAATTAATAGTCTTTTAACTTAGTTTCTTTGTGAAGAAGTAACCTAAAATTTTGTGACGGAGAAGAAAAAAAATACTGAAATTGTTTACATCTATTATACAATAATACAATATGAATATGGTGAATAAATATACTATCGGACCTAATTATATAATTTGATCTATAACCAATGTATATGAAATATATGTCATTAATTAATAGTCTTTTAACTTAGTTTGTTAGTAAAGAAGTAACCTAAAATTTGGTGATGGAGAAGAAGAAAAATATTGAAATTGTTTACATCTATTATACCATAATAGAATATGAATATGGTGAATGAATATACTATCGGGCCTCATTATTTAATTTTTTTAGTTATTACCATTGTATATGGAATACGTGTCATTAATTAATAGTCTTTTAACTTAGTTTCTTGGTGAAGACGTAACCTAAAATTTGGTGACGGAGAAGAAAAAAAATATTGAAATTGTTTACATCTATCATACAATAATACAATATGAATATGGTGAATAAATATACTATCGGGCATCATTATATAATTTGATATATAACCAATGTATATGAAATATGTGCCATTAATTAATAGTCTTTTAACTTAGTTTCTTGGTGAAGAAGTAACTTAAAATTTGGTGATGGAGAAGAATAAAAATATTGAAATTGTTTACATCTATTATACCATAATACAATTGGAATATGGTGAATAAATAAACAATCAGGCGTCATTATATAATTTGAGTTATTAGCAATGTATATGGAATATGTGTCATTAATTAATAGTCTTTTAACTTAGTTTCTTGGTGAAGAAGTAACCTAAAATTTGGTGATGGAGAAGAAGAAAAGTACTAAAATTGTTTACATCTTTTATACCATAATACAACATGAATATGGTGATTGAATATACTATCGAGAGTCATTATATAATTTGAATTACTAAAAATGTATATGGAATATGTGTCATTAAGTAATAGTCTTTTAACTTAGTTTCTTAGTGATGAAGTAACCTAAAATTTGGTGAAAGAGAAGAAGAAAAATACTGAAATTGTTTACATCTATTCTACAATAATACAATATGAATATGGTGAATAAATATACTATCGGGCCTCATTATATAATTTTAGTTATTACCAATGTATATGAAATATATGTCATTAACTAATTGTCTTTTAACATAGTTTCTTGGTGAAGAAGTAACCTAAAATTTGGTGATGGAGAAGAAGAAAAATATTGAAATAGTTTACATCTATTATACCATAATAGAATATGAATATGGTGAATAAATATACTATCGGTCCTCATTATATAATTTGAGTTATTACCAATGTATATGGAATACGTGTCATTAATTAATAGTCTTTTAACTTAGTTTCTTAGTGATGAAGTAACCTAAAATTTGGTGACGGAGAAGAAGAAAAATACTGAAATTGTTTATATCTATTATACAATAATACAATATGAATATGGTGAATAAATATACTATCGGGACTCATTATATAATTTCAATTATTTCCAATGTATATGAAATATGTGTCATTAATTATAGTCTTTTAACTTAGTTTCTTAGTGATGAAGTAACCTAAAATTTGGTGATGGAGAAGAAGAAAAAATTTTAAATTGTTTACATCTATTATACCATATTAGAATATGAATATGGTGAATAAATATACTATCGGGCCTTATTATATAATTTAAGTTATTACCAATGTATATGGAATGTGTGTCATTAATTAATAGTCTTTTAACTTAGTTTCTTGGTGAAGAAGTAACCTAAAATTTGGTGACGGAGAAGAAAAAAAATACTGAAATTGTTTACATCTATTATACCATAATACAACATGAATATGGTGATTGAATATACCATCTAGACTCATTATATAATTTGAATTATTAAAAATGCATATGGAATATGTTTCATTAAGTAATAGTCTTTTAACATAGTTTCTTAGTGATGATGTAACCTAAAATTTGGTGACGGAAAAGAAGAAAAATATCGAAATTGTTCTCATCTATTATACCATAATACAATATGAATATGGTAAATAAATATACTATCAGGCCTCATTATAAAATTGGAATTATAACCAATCTATTTGAAATATGTGCCATTAATTAATAGTCTTTTAAATTTGTTTCTTAGTGATGAAGTAACCTAAAATTTGGTGATAGAGAAGAAGAAAAATTTTCAAATTGTTTACATCTATTATACCATAATTGAATATGAATATGGTGAATAAATATACTATCGGGCCTCATTATATAATTTGAGTTATTACCAATGTATATGAAATACGTGTCATTAATTAATTGTCTTTTAACTTAGTTTCTTGGTGAGTAAGTAACCAAAAATTTGGTGATGGAGAAGAAGAAAAATATTGAAATTTTTTACATCTCTTATAAAATAATTCAATATGAATATGGTGAATAAATATACTATCGGTCCTCATTATATAATTTTAGTTATTACCAATGTATATGAAATATATGTCATTAATTAATAGTCTTTAACATAGTTTCTTGGTGAAGAAGTAACTTAAAATTTGGTGATGGAGAAGAAGAAAAATATTGTAATTGTTTATATCTATTATACCAAAATACATTATGAATATGGTGAATAAATATACCATCGAGACTCATTATACAATTTCAATTATTTCCAATGTATATGAAATATGTGTCATTAATTAATAGTCTTTTAACATAGTTTCTTAGTGATGAAGTAACCTAAAATTTGGTGATGGAGAAGAAGAAAAATACTGAAATTGTTTACATCTATTATACCCTAACACAATATGAATATGGTGATTAAATATACTATCGAGACTCATTATATAATTTGAATTATTTCAAATGTATATGGAATATGTGTCATTAAGTAATAGTCTTTTAGCTTAGTTTCTTAGTGATGAAGTAACCTAAAATTTGGTGATGGAGAAGAAGAAAAATATTGAAATTTTTTACATCTATTGTACCATAATACAATATGAATATGGTAAATAAATATACTATCGGGCCTCATTATATAATTTGAGTTATAACCAATGTATTTGAAATATGTGCCATTAATTAATAGTATTTTAAATTAGTTTTTTAGTGATGAAGTAACCTAAAATTTGGTGATGGAGAAAAAGAAAAATTTTGAAATTGTTTACATCTATTATACCATAATAGAATATGAATATGGTGAATAAATATACTATCGGGCTTCATTATATAATTTGAGTTATTACCAGTGTATATGGAATACGTGTCATTAATTAATAGTCTTTTAACTTAGTTTCTTGGTGAAGAAGTAACCTAAAATTTGTGACAGAGAAGAAAAAAAAATACTGAAATTGTTTACATCTATTATACAATAATACAATATTAATATGGTGAATAAATATACTATCGGGCCTTATTATATAATTTTAATTATTACCAATATATATAATATATTTGTCATTAATTAATAGTCTTTTAACTTAGTTTCTTGGTGAAGAAGTAACCAAAAATTTGGTGATGGAGAAGAAGAAAAATATTGAAATTGTTTACATCTCTTATACCATAATACAATATGAATATGGTGAATAAATATCCTATCGGGCCTCATTATATAATTTTAATTATAACCAATGTATATGAAATATGTGCCATTAATTAATAGTCTTTTAACTTAGTTTCTTGGTGAAGAAGAAACGTAAAATTTGGTGATGGAGAAGAAGAAAAATATTGAAATTGTTTATATCTATTATACCATAATACATTATGAATATGGTGAATTAATATACCATCGAGACTCATTATACAATTTCAATTATTTCCAATGTATATGAAATATGTGTCATTAATTAATAGTCTTTTAACATAGTTTCTTAGTGATGAAGTAACCTAAAATTTGGTGATGGAGAAGAAGAAAAATACTGAAATTGTTTACATCTATTATACAATAACAAAATATGGATATGGTGATTGAATATACTATCGAGACTCATTATATAATTTGAATTATTTCAAATGTATATGGAATATGTGTCATTAAGTAATAGTCTTTTAACTTAGTTTCTTAGTGATGAAGTAACCTAAAATTTGGTGATGGAGAAGAAGAAAAATATTGAAATTGTTTACATCTATTGTACCATAATACAATATGAATATGGTAAATAAATATACTATCGGGCCTCATTATATAATTTGAGTTATAACCAATGTATTTGAAATATGTGCTATTAATTAATAGTCTTTTAAATTATTTTCTTAGTGATGAAGTAACCTAAAATTTGTTGATGGAGAAGAAGAAATTTTTTTAAATTGTTTACATCTGTTATACCATATTAGAATATGAATATGGTGAATAAATATACTATCGGGCCTCATTATATAATTTGAGTTATTACCAATGTATATGGAATAGGTGTCATTAATTAATAGTGTTTTAACTTAATTTCTTGGTGAAGAAGTAACCTAAAATTTGGTGACGGTGAAGGAAAAAAAAACTGAAATTGTTTACATCTATTATATAATAATACAATATGAATATGGTGAGTAAATATACTATCGGGCCTCATTATATAATTTTAATTATTAACAATGTATATGAAATATATGTCATTAATTAATAGTCTTTTAACTCAGTTTCCTGGTGAAGAAGTAACCTAAAATTTGGTGATGGAGAAGAAGAGAAATATTGAAATTGTTTACATCTATTATACCATAATACAATATGAATATGATGATTAAATATACTATCGGGCCTCATTATATTATTTGAATTATAACCAATGTATATGAAATATGTTCCATTAATTAATAGTCTTTTAGCTTAGTTTCTTGGTGAAGAAGTAACTTAAAAGTTGGTGATGGAGAAGAAGAAAAATATTGAAATTGTTTATATCTATTATACGATACTACAATATGAATATGGTGAATAAATATACTATCGAGACTCATTATATAATTTCAATTATTTCCAATGTATATGAAATATGTGTCATTAATTATAGTCTTTTAACTTAGTTTCTTAGTGATGAAGTAACCTAAAATTTGGTGATGGAGAAGAAGAAAAATTTTTAAAATTGTTTACATCTATTATACCATATTAGAATATGAATATGGTGAATAAATATACTATCGGGCCTCATTATATAATTTAAGTTATTACCAATGTATATGGAATGTGTGTCATTAATTAATAGTCTTTTAACTTAGTTTCTTGGTGAAGAAGTAACCAAAAATTTGGTGACGGAGAAGAAAAAAAATACTGAAATTGTTTACATCTATTATACCATAATACAACATGAATATGGTGATTGAATATACCATCTAGACTCATTATATAATTTGAATTATTAAAAATGCATATGGAATATGTTTCATTAAGTAATAGTCTTTTAACATAGTTTCTTAGTGATGATGTAACCTAAAATTTGGTGACGGAAAAGAAGAAAAATATCGAAATTGTTCTCATCTATTATACCATAATACAATATGAATATGGTAAATAAATATACTATCAGGCCTCATTATAAAATTGGAATTATAACCAATCTATTTGAAATATGTGCCATTAATTAATAGTCTTTTAAATTTGTTTCTTAGTGATGAAGTAACCTAAAATTTGGTGATAGAGAAGAAGAAAAATTTTCAAATTGTTTACATCTATTATACCATAATAGAATATGAATATGGTGAATAAATATACTATCGGGCCTCATTATATAATTTGAGTTATTACCAATGTATATGAAATACGTGTCATTAATTAATTGTCTTTTAACTTAGTTTCTTGGTGAATAAGTAACCAAAAATTTGGTGATGGAGAAGAAGAAAAATATTGAAATTTTTTACATCTCTTATAAAATAATTCAATATGAATATGGTGAATAAATATACTATCGGTCCTCATTATATAATTTTAGTTATTACCAATGTATATGAAATATATGTCATTAATTAATAGTCTTTAACATAGTTTCTTGGTGAAGAAGTAAATTAAAATTTGGTGATGGAGAAGAAGAAAAATATTGTAATTGTTTTATATCTATTATACCAAAATACATTATGAATATGGTGAATAAATATACCATCGAGACTCATTATACAATTTCAATTATTTCCAATGTATATGGAATATGTGTCATTAATTAATAGTCTTTTAACATAGTTTCTTGGTGATGAAGTAACCTAAAATTTGGTGATGGAGAAGAAGAAAAATACTGAAATTGTTTACATCTATTATACCATAACACAATATGAATATGGTGATTGAATATACTATCGAGACTCATTATATAATTTGAATTATTTCAAATGTATATGGAATATGTGTCATTAAGTAATAGTCTTTTAGCTTAGTTTCTTAGTGATGAAGTAACCTAAAATTTGATGATGGAGAAGAAGAAAAATATTGAAATTTTTTACATCTATTGTACCATAATACAATATGAATATGGTAAATAAATATACTATCGGGCCTCATTATATAATTTGAGTTATAACCAATGTATTTGAAATATGTGCCATTAATTAGTAGTCTTTTAAATTAGTTTTTTAGTGATGAAGTAACCTAAAATTTGGTGATGGAGAAAAAGAAAAATTTTGAAATTGTTTACATCTATTATACCATAATAGAATATGAATATGGTGAATAAATATACTATCGGCTTCATTATATAATTTGTGTTATTACCAGTGTATATGGAATACGTGTCATTAATTAATAGTCTTTTAACTTAGTTTCTTGGTGAAGAAGTAACCTAAATTTGTGACAGAGAAGAAAAAAAAAATACTGAAATTGTTTACATCTATTATACAATAATACAATATTAATATGGTGAATAAATATACTATCGGGCCTTATTATATAATTTTAATTATTACCAATGTATATAAAATATTTGTCATTAATTAATAGTCTTTTAACTTAGTTTCTTGGTGAAGAAGTAACCAAAAATTTGGTGATGGAGAAGAAGAAAAATATTGAAATTGTTTACATCTCTTATACATAATACAATATGAATATGGTGAATAAATATCCTATCGGGCCTCATTATATAATTTTAATTATAACCAATGTATATGAAATATGTGCCATTAATTAATAGTCTTTTAACTTAGTTTCTTGGTGAAGAAGAAAACGTAAAATTTGGTGATGGAGAAGAAGAAAAATATTGAAATTGTTTATATCTATTATACCATAATACATTATGAATATGGTGAATTAATATACCATCGAGACTCATTATACCAATTTCAATTATTTCCAATGTATATGAAATATGTGTCATTAATTAATAGTCTTTTAACATAGTTTCTTAGTGATGAAGTAACCTAAAATTTGGTGATGGAGAAGAAGAAAAATACTGAAATTGTTTACATCTATTATACAATAACAAAATATGGATATGGTGATTGAATATACTATCGAGACTCATTATATAATTTGAATTATTTCAAATGTATATGGAATATGTGTCATTAAGTAATAGTCTTTTAACTTAGTTTCTTAGTGATGAAGTAACCTAAAATTTGGTGATGGAGAAGAAGAAAAATATTGAAATTGTTTACATCTATTGTACCATAATACAATATGAATATGGTAAATAAATATACTATCGGGCCTCATTATATAATTTGAGTTATAACAATGTATTTGAAATATGTGCTATTAATTAATAGTCTTTTAAATTATTTTCTTAGTGATGAAGTAACCTAAAATTTGTTGATGGAGAAGAAGAAATTTTTTAAATTGTTTACATCTGTTATACCATATTAGAATATGAATATGGTGAATAAATATACTATCGGGCCTCATTATATAATTTGAGTTATTACCAATGTATATGGAATAGGTGTCATTAATTAATAGTGTTTTAACTTAATTTCTTGGTGAAGAAGTAACTAAAATTTGGTGACGGTGAAGGAAAAAAAAAACTGAAATTGTTTACATCTATTATATAATAATACAATATGAATATGGTGAGTAAATATACTATCGGGCCTCATTATATAATTTTAATTATTAACAATGTATATGAAATATATGTCATTAATTAATAGTCTTTTAACTCAGTTTCCTGGTGAAGAAGTAACCTAAAATTTGGTGATGGAGAAGAAGAGAAATATTGAAATTGTTTACATCTATTATACCATAATACAATATGAATATGATGATTAAATATACTATCGGGCCTCATTATATTATTTGAATTATAACCAATGTATATGAAATATGTTCCATTAATTAATAGTCTTTTAGCTTAGTTTCTTGGTGAAGAAGTAACTTAAAAGTTGGTGATGGAGAAGAAGAAAAATATTGAAATTGTTTATATCTATTATACGATACTACAATATGAATATGGTGAATAAATATACTATCGAGACTCATTATATAATTTCAATTATTTCCAATGTATATGAAATATGTGTCATTAATTATAGTCTTTTAACTTAGTTTCTTAGTGATGAAGTAACCTAAAATTTGGTGATGGAGAAGAAGAAAAATTTTTAAATTGTTTACATCTATTATACCATATTAGAATATGAATATGGTGAATAAATATACTATCGGGCCTCATTATATAATTTTAAGTTATTACCAATGTATATGGAATGTGTGTCATTAATTAATAGTCTTTTAACTTAGTTTCTTGGTGAAGAAGTAACCAAAAATTTGGTGACGGAGAAGAAAAAAATACTGAAATTGTTTACATCTATTATACCATAATACAACATGAATATGGTGATTGAATATACCATCTAGACTCATTATATAATTTGAATTATTAAAAATGCATATGGAATATGTTTCATTAAGTAATAGTCTTTTAACATAGTTTCTTAGTGATGATGTAACCTAAAATTTGGTGACGGAAAAGAAGAAAAATATCGAAATTGTTCTCATCTATTATACCATAATACAATATGAATATGGTAAATAAATATACTATCAGGCCTCATTATAAAATTGGAATTATAACCAATCTATTTGAAATATGTGCCATTAATTAATAGTCTTTTAAATTTGTTTCTTAGTGATGAAGTAACCTAAAATTTGGTGATAGAGAAGAAGAAAAATTTTCAAATTGTTTACATCTATTATACCATAATAGAATATGAATATGGTGAATAAATATACTATCGGGCCTCATTATATAATTTGAGTTATTACCAATGTATATGAAATACGTGTCATTAATTAATTGTCTTTTAACTTAGTTTCTTGGTGAATAAGTAACCAAAAATTTGGTGATGGAGAAGAAGAAAAATATTGAAATTTTTTACATCTCTTATAAAATAATTCAACATGAATATGGTGAATAAATATACTATCGGTCCTCATTATATAATTTTAGTTATTACCAATGTATATGAAATATATGTCATTAATTAATAGTCCTTTAACATAGTTTCTTGGTGAAGAAGTAAATTAAAATTTGGTGATGGAGAAGAAGAAAAATATTGTAATTGTTTATATCTATTATACCAAAATACATTATGAATATGGTGAATAAATATACCATCGAGACTCATTATACAATTTCAATTATTTCCAATGTATATGGAATATGTGTCATTAATTAATAGTCTTTTAACATAGTTTCTTGGTGATGAAGTAACCTAAAATTTGGTGATGGAGAAGAAGAAAAATACTGAAATTGTTTACATCTATTATACCATAACACAATATGAATATGGTGATTGAATATACTATCGAGACTCATTATATAATTTGAATTATTTCAAATGTATATGGAATATGTGTCATTAAGTAATAGACTTTTAGCTTAGTTTCTTAGTGATGAAGTACCTAAAATTTGGTGATGGAGAAGAAGAAAAATATTGAAATTTTTTACATCTATTGTACCATAATACAATATGAATATGGTAAATAAATATACTATCGGCGCCTCATTATATAATTTGAGTTATAACCAATGTATTTGAAATATGTGCCATTAATTAGTAGTTCTTTTAAATTAGTTTTTTAGTGATGAAGTAACCTAAAATTTGGTGATGGAGAAAAAGAAAAATTTTGAAATTGTTTACATCTATTATACCATAATAGAAATATGAATATGGTGAATAAATATACTATCGGGCTTCATTATATAATTTGTGTTATTACCAGTGTATATGGAATACGTGTCATTAATTAATAGTCTTTTAACTTAGTTTCTTGGTGAAGAAGTAACCTAAAATTTGTGACAGAGAAGAAAAAAAAATACTGAAATTGTTTACATCTATTATACAATAATACAATATTAATATGGTGAATAAATATACTATCGGGCCTTATTATATAATTTTAATTATTACCAATGTATATAAAATATTTGTCATTAATTTAATAGTCTTTTAACTTAGTTTCTTGGTGAAGAAGTAACCAAAAATTTGGTGATGGAGAAGAAGAAAAATATTGAAATTGTTTACATCTCTTATACCATAATACAATATGAATATGGTGAATAAATATCCTATCGGGCCTCATTATATAATTTTAATTATAACCAATGTATATGAAATATGTGCCATTAATTAATAGTCTTTTAACTTAGTTTCTTGGTGAAGAAGAAACGTAAAATTTGGTGATGGAGAAGAAGAAAAATATTGAAATTGTTTATATCTATTATACCATAATACATTATGAATATGGTGAATTAATATACCATCGAGACTCATTATACAATTTCAATTATTTCCAATGTATATGAAATATGTGTCATTAATTAATAGTCTTATAACATAGTTTCTTAGTGATGAAGTAACCTAAAATTTGGTGATGGAGAAGAAGAAAAATACTGAAATTGTTTACATCTATTATACAATAACAAAATATGGATATGGTGATTAAATATACTATCGAGACTCATTATATAATTTGAATTATTTCAAATGTATATGGAATATGTGTCATTAAGTAATAGTCTTTTAACTTAGTTTCTTAGTGATGAAGTAACCTAAAATTTGGTGATGGAGAAGAAGAAAAATATTGAAATTGTTTACATCTATTGTACCATAATACAATATTAATATGGTAAATAAATATACTATCGGGCCTCATTATATAATTTGAGTTATAACCAATGTATTTGAAATATGTGCTATTAATTAATAGTCTTTTAAATTATTTTCTTAGTGATGAAGTAACCTAAAATTTGTTGATGGAGAAGAAGAAATTTTTTTAAATTGTTTACATCTGTTATACCATATTAGAATATGAATATGGTGAATAAATATATTATCGGGCCTCATTATATAATTTGAGTTATTACCAATGTATATGGAATAGGTGTCATTAATTAATAGTGTTTTAACTTAATTTCTTGGTGAAGAAGTAACCTAAAATTTGGTGACGGTGAAGGAAAAAAAAACTGAAATTGTTTACATCTATTATATAATAATACAATATGAATATGGTGAGTAAATATACTATCGGGCCTCATTATATAATTTTAATTATTAACAATGTATATGAAATATATGTCATTAATTAATAGTCTTTTAACTCAGTTTCCTGGTGAAGAAGTAACCTAAATTTGGTGATGGAGAAGAAGAAAAAATATTGAAATTGTTTACATCTATTATACCATAATACAATATGAATATGATGATTAATATACTATCGGGCCTCATTATATTATTTGAATTATAACCAATGTATATGAAAATATGTTCCATTAATTAATAGTCTTTTAGCTTAGTTTCTTGGTGAAGAAGTAACTTAAAAGTTGGTGATGGAGAAGAAGAAAAATATTGAAATTGTTTATATCTATTATACGATACTACAATATGAATATGGTGAATAAATATACTATCGAGACTCATTATATAATTTCAATTATTTCCAATGTATATGAAATATGTGTCATTAATTATAGTCTTTTAACTTAGTTTTCTTAGTGATGAAGTAACCTAAAATTGGTGATGGAGAAGAAGAAAAAATTTTAAATTGTTTACATCTATTATACCATATTAGAATATGAATATGGTGAATAAATATACTATCGGGCCTCATTATATAATTTAAGTTATTACCAATGTATATGGAATGTGTGTCATTAATTAATAGTCTTTTAACTTAGTTTCTTGGTGAAGAAGTAACCTAAAATTTGGTGACGGAGAAGAAAAAAAATACTGAAATTGTTTACATCTATTATACCATAATACAACATGAATATGGTGATTGAATATACCATCTAGACTCATTATATACTTTGAATTATTAAAAATGCATATGGAATATGTTTCATTAAGTAATAGTCTTTTAACATAGTTTCTTAGTGATGATGTAACCTAAAATTTGGTGACGGAAAGAAGAAAAATATCGAAATTGTTCTCATCTATTATACCATAATACAATATGAATATGGTAAATAAATATACTATCAGGCCTCATTATAAAATTTGTATTATAACCAATCTATTTGAAATATGTGCCATTAATTAATAGTCTTTTAAATTTGTTTCTTAGTGATGAAGTAACCTAAAATTTGGTGATAGAGAAGAAGAAAAATTTTCAAATTGTTTACATCTATTATACCATAATAGAATATGAATATGGTGAATAAATATACTATCGGGCTTCATTATATAATTTGAGTTATTACCAATGTATATGAAATACGTGTCATTAATTAATTGTCTTTTAACTTAGTTTCTTGGTGAAGAAGTAACCAAAAATTTGGTGATGGAGAAGAAGAAAAATATTGAAATTTTTTACATCTCTTATAAAATAATTCAATATGAATATGGTGAATAAATATACTATCGGTCCTCATTATATAATTTTAGTTATTACCAATGTATATGAAATATATGTCATTAATTAATAGTCTTTAACATAGTTTCTTGGTGAAGAAGTAACTTAAAATTTGGTGATGGAGAAGAAGAAAAATATTGTAATTGTTTATATCTATTATACCAAAATACATTATGAATATGGTGAATAAATATACCATCGAGACTCATTATACAATTTCAAATATTTTCCAATGTATATGGATATGTGTCATTAATTAATAGTCTTTTAACTTAGTTTCTTGGTGAAGAAGTAACCTAAAATTTGGTGATGGAGAAGAAGAAAAATACTGAAATTGTTTACATCTATTATACCATAATACAACATGAATATGGTGATTGAATATACTATCGAGACTCATTATATAATTTGAATTATTTCAAATGTATATGGAATATGTGTCATTAAGTAATAGTCTTTTAACTTAGTTTTTTAGTGATGAAGTAACCTAAAATTTGGTGATGGAGAAGAAGAAAAATATTGAAATTGTTTACATCTATTATACCATAATAAAATATGAATATGGTAAATAAAAATACTATTGGGCCTCATTATATAATTAGACTTATAACCAATGTATTTGAAATATGTGATATTAATTAATAGTCTTTTAAATTAGTTTCTTAGTGATGAAGTAACCTAAAATTTGTTGATGGCGAAGAAGAAAAAATTTTAAATTGTTTACATCTATTATACCATATTAGAATATGAATATGGTGAATAAATATACTATCGGGCCTCATTATATAATTTGAGTTATTACCAATGTATATGAAATACGTGTCATTAATTAATAGTCTTTTAACTAGTTTCTTAGTGATGAAGTAACCTAAAATTTGGTGATGGAGAACAAGAAATTTTGAAATTGTTTACATCTATTATACAATAATAGAATATGAATATGGTGAATAAATATACTATCGGGCCTCATTATATAATTTGAGTTATTACCAGTGTATATGGAATACGTGTCATTAATTAATAGTCTTTTAACTTAGTTTCTTGGTGAAGAAGTAACCTAAAATTTGTGACAGAGAAGAAAAAAAATACTGAAATTGTTTACATCTATTATACAATAATACAATTTGAATATGGTGAAAAAATATACTATCGGGCCTCATTATATAATTTTAATTATTACCAATGTATATGAAATATATGTCATTAATTAATAGTCTTTTAACATAGTTTCTTAGTGATGAAGTAACCTAAAATTTGGTGATGGAGAAGAAGAAAAATACTAAAATTGTTTACATCTATTATACCATAACAGAATATGGATATGGTGATTAAATAAACTATCGGGACTCATTATATAATTTGAATTATTTAAAATGTATATGGAATATGTGTCATTAAGTAATAGTCTTTAACTTAGTTTCTTAGTGATGAAGTAACCTAAAATTTGGTGATGGAGAAGAAGAAAAATATTGAAATTGTTTACATCTATTGTACCATAATACAATATGAATATGGTAAATAAATATACTATCGGGCCTCATTATATAATTTGAGTTATAACCAATTTATTTGAAATATGTGCTATTAATTAATAGTCTTTTAAATTAGTTTCTTATTGATGAAGTAACCTAAAATTTGTTGATGGAGAAGAAGAAAATTTTTTAAATTGTTTACATCTATTGTACCATAATACAATATGAATATGGTAAATAAATATACTATCGGGCCTCATTATATAATTTGATTTATAACCAATGTATTTGAAATATGTGCTATTAATTAATAGTCTTTTAAATTAGTTTCTTAGTGATGAAGTAACCTAAAATTTGTTAATGGAGAAGAAGAAAAAATTTTAAATTGTTTACATCTATTATACCATATTAGAATATGAATATGGTGAATAAATATACTATCGGGCCTCATTATATAATTTGTGTTATTACCAATGTATATGGAATAGGTGTCATTAATTAATAGTCTTTTAACTCAGTTTCCTGGTGAAGAAGTAACCTAAAATTTGGTGATGGAGAAGAAGAAAAATATTGAAATTGTTTACATCTATTATACCATAATACAATATGAATATGATGAATAAATATACCATCGGGCCTCATTATATAATTTGAATTATAACCAATGTATATGAAATATGTTCCATTAATTAATAGTCTTTTAACTTAGTTTCTTGGTGAAGAAGTAACTTAAAATTTGGTGATGGAGAAGAAGAAAAATATTGAAATTGTTGATATCTATTATACCATAATACAATATGAATATGGTGAATAAATATACTATCGAGACTCATTATATAATTTCAATTATTCCCAATGTATATGAAATATGTGTAATTAATTTATAGTCTTTTAACTTAGTTTCTTAGTGATGAAGTAACCTAAAATTTGGTGATGGAGAAAAAGAAATATATTGAAATTGTTTACATCTATTATACCATAATACAACTGGAATATGGTGAATAAATATACTATCGGACATCATTAGATAATTTGAGTTATTAGCAATGTATATGGAATATGTGTCATTAATTAATAGTCTTTTAACTTAGTTTCTTGGTGAAGAAGTAACCTAAAATTTGGTGATGGAGAAGAAGAAAAATACCAAAATTGTTTACATCTATTATACCATAATACAACATGAATATGGTGATTGAATATACCATCTAGACTCATTATATAATTTGAATTATTAAAAATGCATATGGATTATGTGTCATTAAGTAATAGTCTTTTAACATAGTTTCTTAGTGATGAAGTAACCTAAAATTTGGTGACGGAAAAGAAGAAAAATATTGAAATTGTTTTCATCTATTATACCATAATACAATATGAATATGATAAATAAATATACTAACGGGCCTCATTATAAAATTTGAATTATAACCAATGTATTTGAAATATGTGCCATTAATTAATAGTCTTTTAAATTAGTTTCTTAGTGATGAAGTAACCTAAAATTTGGTGATGGAGAAGAAGAAAAATTTTGAAATTGTTTACATCTATTATACCATAATAGAATATGAATATGGTGAATAAATATACTATCGGGCCTCATTATATAATTTGAGTTATTACCAATGTATATGGAATACGTGTCATTAATTAATTGTCTTTTAACTTAGTTTCTTGGTGAAGAAGTAACCTAAAATTTGGTGATAGAGAAGAAGAAAAATACTGAAATTGTTTTATATCTATTATACAATAATTCAATATGAATATGGTGAATAAATATACTATCGGGCCTCATTATATAGTTTTAGTTATAACCAATGTATATGAAATATATGTCATTAATTAATAGTCTTTTAACTTAGTTTCTTGGTGAAGAAATAACCTAAAATTTGGTGATAGAGAAGAAGAAAAATATTGAAATAGTTTACATCTATTATACCATAATAGAGTATGAATATGCGGAATAAATATACTATCGGGCGTCATTATATAATTTGAGTTATTAGCAATGTATATGGAATATGTGTCTTAATTAATAGTCTTTTAACTTAGATTCTTCGTGAAGAAGTAACCCAAAATTTGATGATGGAGAATAAGAAAAATACTGAAATTGTTTACATCTATTATACCATAATACAATATGAATATGGTGATTAAATATACTATCGACACTCATTATATAATTTGAATTATTTCAAATGTATAGGGAATATGTGTCATTAAGTAATAGTCTTTTAATTTAGTTTCTTAGTGATGAAGTAACCTAAAATTTAGTGATGGAGAAGAAGAAAAATATTGAAATTGTTTACATCTATTATACCATAATACAATATGAATATGGTAAATAAATATACTATCGGGCCTCATTATATAATTTGAATTATAACCAATGTATTTGAAATATGTGCCATTAATTAATAATCTTTTAAATTAGTTTCTTAGTGATGAAGTAACCTAAAATTTGTTGATGGAGAAGAAGAAAAATTTTGAAATTGTTTACATCTATTATACCATAATAGAATATGAACATGGTGAATAAATATACTATTGGGCCTGATTATATAATTTGAGTTATTACCATTGTATATGGAATACGTGTCATTAATTAATAGTCTTTTAACTTAGTTTCTTGGTGAAGACGTAACCTAAAATTTGGTGACGGAGAAGAAGAAAAATATTGAAATTGTTTACATCTATTATACCATAATACAATATGAAGATGGTGAATAAATATACTATCGGGCCTCATTATATAATTTGAATTATAACCAATGTATATGAAATATGTGCCATTAATTAATAGTCTTTTAACTTAGTTTCTTGGTGAAGAAGTAACTTAAAAGTTGGTGACAGAGAAGAAGAAAAATACTGAAATTGTTTATATCTATTATACAATAATTCAATATGAATATGGTGAATAAATATACTATCGGGCCTCATTATATAGTTTTAGTTATTACCAATGTATATGAAATATATGTCATTAATTAATATTATTTTAACTTAGTTTTTTAGTGATGAAGTAACCTAAAATTTGGTGATGGAGAAGAAGAAAAATATTGAAATTGTTTACATCTATTATACCATAATACAATATGAATATGGTAAATAAAAATACTATCGGGCCTCATTATATAATTTGAGTTATAACCAATGTATTTGAAATATGTGCTATTAATTGATAGTCTTTTAAATTAGTTTCTTAGTGATGAAGTATCCTAAAATTTGTTGATGGAGAAGAAGAAAAAAATTTAATTTGTTTACATCTATTATACCATATTAGAATATGAATATGGTGAATAAATATACTATCGGGCCTCATTATATAATTTGAGTTATTACCAATGTATATGGAATACGTGTCATTAATTAATAGTCTTTTAACTTAGTTTCTTAGTGATGAAGTAACCTAAAATTTGGTGATGGAGAAGAAGAAATTTTGAAATTGTTTACATCTATTATACAATAATAGAATATGAATATGGTGAATAAATATACTATCGGGCCTCATTATATAATTTGTGTTATTACCAATGTATATGAAATATCTGTCATTAATTAATAGTCTTTTAACTTAGTTTCTTGGTGAAGAAGTAACCTTAAATTTGGTGACGGAGAAGAAGAAAAATATTGAAATTGTTTACATCTATTATACCATAATACAATATGAAGATGGTGAATAAATATACTATCAGCCTCATTATATAATTTGAATTATAACCAATGTATATGAAATATGTGCCATTAATTAATAGTCTTTTAACTTAGTTTCTTTGTGAAAAAGTAACTTAAAATTTGGTGATGGAGAAGAATAAAAATATTGAAATTGTTGATATCTATTATACCATAATACAGTATGAATATGGTGAATAAATATACTATCGAGACTCATTATATAATTTCAATTAATTCCAATGTATATGAAATATGTGTCATTAATTTATAGTCTTTTAACTTAGTTTCTTAGTGATGAAGTAACCTAAAATTTGGTGATGGAGAAAAAGAAAAATATTGAAATTGTTTACATCTATTATACCATAATACAACTGGAATATGGTGAATAAATATACTATCAGACGTCATTATATAATTTGAGTTATTAGCAATGTATATGGAATATGTGTCATTAATTAATATTCTTTTAACTTAGTTTCTTGGTGAAGAAGTAACCTAAAATTTGGTGATGGAGAAGAAGAAAAATACAAAAATTATTTACATCTATTATACCATAATACAACATGAATATGGTGATTGAATATACCATCTAGACTCATTATAAAATTTGAATTATTAAAAATGCATATGGATTATGTGTCATTAAGTAATAGTCTTTTAACATAGTTTCTTAGTGATGAAGTAACCTAGAATTTGGTGACGGAAAAGAAGAAAAATATAGAAATTGTTTTCATCTATTATACCATAATACAATATGAATATGATAAATAAATATACTATCGGGCCTCATTATAAAATTTGAATTATAACCAATGTATTTGAAATATGTGCCATTAATTAATAGTCTTTTAAATTAGTTTCTTAGTGATGAAGTAACCTAAAATTTGGTGATGGAGAAGAAGAACAATTTTGAAATTGTTTACATCTATTATACCATAATAGAATATGAATATGGTGAATAAATATACTATCGGGCCTCATTATATAATTTGAGTTATTACCAATGTATATGGAATACGTGCCATTAATTAATTGTCTTTTAACTTAGTTTCTTGGTGAAGAAGTAACCTAAAATTTGGTTACAGAGAAGAAGAAAAATACTGAAATTGTTTATATCTATTATACAATAATTCAATATGAATATGGTAAATAAATATACTATCGGGCCTCATTATATAGTTTTAGTTATTACCAATGTATATGAAATATATGTCATTAATTAATAGTCTTTTAACTTAGTTTCTTGGTGAAGAAATAACCTAAAATTTGGTGATGGAGAAGAAGAAAAATATTGAAATAGTTTACATCGATTATACCATAATAGAGTATGAATATGGTGAATAAATATACTATCGGGTGTCATTATATAATTTGAGTTATTAGCAATGTATATGGAATATGTGTCATTAATTAATAGGCTTTTAACTTAGATTCTTGGTGAAGAAGTAACCCAAAATTTGATGACGGAGAAGAATAAAAATATTGAAATTGTTTACATCTATTATACCATAATACAATATGAATATGGTGAATAAATATACTATCGAGCCTCATTATATAATTTGAATTATAATCAATGTATATGAAATATGTGCCATTAATTTATAGTCTTTTAAATTAGTTTCTTAGTGATGAAGTAACCTAAATTTTGGTGATGGAGAAGAAGAAAAATTTTAAAATTGTTTACATCTATTATACCATAATAGAATATGAATATGGTGAATAAATATACTATCGGGCCTCATTATATAATTTGAGTTATTACCATTGTATATGGAATACATGTCATTAATTAATAGTCTTTTAACTTAGTTTCTTGGTGAAGACGTAACCTAAAATTTGGTGACGGAGAAGAGAAAAAATACTGAAATTGTTTACATCTATTATACAATAATACAATATGAATATGGTGAATAAATATGCTATCAGGCCTCATTATATAATTTGAATTATTACCAATATATATGGAATAGGTGTCATTAATTAATAGTCTTTTAACTTAGTTTCTTAGTGTAGAAGTAACTTAAAATTTGGTGATGGAGAAGAATAAAAATATTGAAATTGTTGATATCTATTATACCATAATACAATATGAATATGGTGAATAAATATACTATCGAGACTCATTATATAATTTCAATTATTTCCAATGTATATGAAATATGTGTAATTAATTTATAGTGTTTTAACTTAGTTTCTTAGTGATGAAGTAACCTAAATTTTGGTGATGGAGAAAAAGAAATATATTGAAATTGTTTACATCTATTATACCATAATACAACTGGAATATGGTGAATAAATATACTATCGGACATCATTAGATAATTTGAGTTATTAGCAATGTATATGGAATATGTGTCATTAATTAATAGTCTTTTAACTTAGTTTCTTGGTGAAGAAGTAACCTAAAATTTGGTGATGGAGAAGAAGAAAAATACCAAAATTGTTTACATCTATTATACCATAATACAACATGAATATGGTGATTGAATATACCATCTAGACTCATTATATAATTTGAATTATTAAAAATGCATATGAATTATGTGTCATTAAGTAATAGTCTTTTAACATAGTTTCTTAGTGATGAAGTAACCTAAAATTTGGTGACGGAAAAGAAGAAAAATATTGAAATTGTTTTCATCTATTATACCATAATACAATATGAATATGATAAATAAATATACTAACGGGCCTCATTATAAAATTTGAATTATAACCAATGTATTTGAAATATGTGCCATTAATTAATAGTCTTTTAAATTAGTTTCTTAGTGATGAAGTAACCTAAAATTTGGTGATGGAGAAGAAGAAAAATTTTGAAATTGTTTACATCTATTATACCATAATAGAATATGAATATGGTGAATAAATATACTATCGGGCCTCATTATATAATTTGAGTTATTACCAATGTATATGGAATACGTGTCATTAATTAATTGTCTTTTAACTTAGTTTCTTGGTGAAGAAGTAACCTAAAATTTGGTGATAGAGAAGAAGAAAAATACTGAAATTGTTTATATCTATTATACAATAATTCAATATGAATATGGTGAATAAATATACTATCGGGCCTCATTATATAGTTTTAGTTATAACCAATGTATATGAAATATATGTCATTAATTAATAGTCTTTTAACTTAGTTTCTTGGTGAAGAAATAACCTAAAATTTGGTGATAGAGAAGAAGAAAAATATTGAAATAGTTTACATCTATTATACCATAATAGAGTATGAATATGCGGAATAAATATACTATCGGGCGTCATTATATAATTTGAGTTATTAGCAATGTATATGGAATATGTGTCATTAATTAATAGTCTTTTAACTTAGATACTTCGTGAAGAAGTAACCCAAAATTTGATGATGGAGAAGAAGAAAAATACTGAAATTGTTTACATCTATTATACCATAATACAATATGAATATGGTGATTAAATATACTATCGACACTCATTATATAATTTGAATTATTTCAAATGTATAGGGAATATGTGTCATTAATTAATAGTCTTTTAACTTAGTTTCTTGGTGAAGAAATAACCTAAAATTTGGTGATAGAGAAGAAGAAAAATATTGAAATAGTTTACATCTATTATACCATAATAGAGTATGAATATGCGGAATAAATATACTATCGGGCGTCATCATATAATTTGAGTTATTAGCAATGTATATGGAATATGTGTCATTAATTAAAAGTCTTTTAACTTAGATTCTTCGTGAAGAAGTAACCCAAAATTTGATGATGGAGAAGAAGAAAAATACTGAAATTGTTTACATCTATTATACCATAATACAATATGAATATGGTGATTAAATATACTATCGACACTCATTATATAATTTGAATTATTTCAAATGTATAGGGAATATGTGTCATTAAGTAATAGTCTTTTAACTAAGTTTCTTAGTGATGAAGTAACCTAAAATTTGGTGATGGAGAAGAAGAAAAATATTGAAATTGTTTACATCTATTATACCATAATACAATATGAATATGGTAAATAAATATACTATCGGGCCTCATTATATAATTTGAATTATAACCAATGTATTTGAAATATGTGCCATTAATTAATAGTCTTTTAAATTAGTTTCTTAGTGATGAAGTAACCTAAAATTTGTTGATGGAGAAGAAGAAAAATTTTGAAATTGTTTACATCTATTATACCATAATAGAATATGAACATGGTGAATAAATATACTATTGGGCCTGATTATATAATTTGAGTTATTACCATTGTATATGGAATACGTGTCATTAATTAATAGTCTTTTAACTTAGTTTCTTGGTGAAGACGTAACCTAAAATTTGGTGACGGAGAAGAAGAAAAATATTGAAATTGTTTACATCTAATATACCATAATACAATATGAAGATGGTGAATAAATATACTATCGGACGTAATTATATAATTCGAGTTATTAGCAATGTATATGGAATATGTGTCATTAATTAAAAGTCTTTTAACTTAGTTTCTTGGTGAAGAAGTAACCTAAAATTTTGTGATGGAGAAGAAGAAAAATACCGAAATTGTTTACATCTATTGTACCATAATACAACATGAATATGGTGATTGAATATACCATCTAGACTCATTATATAATTTGAATTATTAAAAATGCATATGGATTATGTGTTATTAAGTAATAGTCTTTTAACATAGTTTCTTAGTGATGAAGTAAGCTAAAATTTGGTGAAGGAAAAGAAGAAAAATATTGAAATTGTTTTCATGTATTATACCATAATACAATATGAATATGATAAATAAATATACTATCGGGCCTCATTATAAAATTTGAATTATAACCAATGTATTTGAAATATGTGCCATTAATTAATAGTCTTTTAAATTAGTTTCTTTGTGATGAAGTAACCTAAAATTTGGTGATGGAGAAGAAGATAATTTTTGAAATTGTTTACATCTGTTATACCATAATAGAATATGAATATGGTGAATAAATATACTATCGGGCCTCATTATATAATTTGAGTTATTACCAATGTATATGGAATACGTGTCATTAATTAATTGTCTTTTAACTTAGTTTCTTGGTGAAAAAGTAACCTTAAATTTGGTGACAGAAAAGAAGAAAAATACTGAAATTGTTTATATCTATTATACAATAATTCAATATGAATATGGTGAATAAATATACTATCGGGCCTCATTATATAGTTTTAGTTATTACCAATGTATATGAAATATATGTCATTAATTAATAATATTTTAACTTAGTTTCTTGGTGAAGAAATAACCTAAAATTTGGTGATGGAGAAGAAGAAAAATATTGAAATAGTTTACATCTATTATACCATAATAGAGTATGAATATGGTGAATAAATATACTATCGGGCGTCATTATATAATTTGAGTTATTAGCAATGTATATGGAATACGTGTCATTAATTAATAGTCTTTTAACTTAGATTCTTCGTGAAGAAGTAACCCAAAACTTGATGATGGAGAAGAAGAAAAATACTGAAATTGTTTACATCTATTATACCATAATACAATATGAATATGGTGATTAAATATACTATCGAGAGTCATTATATAATTTGAATTATTTCAAATGTATATGGAATATGTGTCATTAAGTAAAAGTCTTTTAACTTAGTTTCTTAGTGATGAAGTAACCTAAAATTTGGTGTTGGAGAAGAAGAAAAATATTGAAATTGTTTACATCTATTATGCCATAATACAATATGAATATGGTAAATAAATATACTATCGGGCCTCATTATATAATTTGAATTATAACCAATGTATTTGAAATATGTGCCATTAATTAATAGTCTTTTAAATTAGTTTCTTAGTGATGAAGTAACCAAAAATTTGGTGATGGAGAAGAAGAAAAATTTTGAAATTGTTTACATCTATTATACCATAATAGAATATGAATATGGTGAATAAATATACTATCGGGCCTCATTATATAATTTGAGTTATTACCATTGTATATGGAATACGTGTCATTAATTAATAGTCTTTTAACTTAGTTTCTTGGTGAAGACATAACCTAAAATTTGGTGACGGAGAAGAGAAAAAATACTGAAATTGTTTACATCTATTATACAATAAAACAATATGAATAT
Organism: Vicia faba; assembly: GCA_948472305.1. Lineage (NCBI taxonomy): Eukaryota > Viridiplantae > Streptophyta > Magnoliopsida > Fabales > Fabaceae > Vicia > Vicia faba. The sequence continues at coordinate 69,460 of CATIWC010002437.1, forward strand.
GGTGAATAAATATGCTATCGGGCCTCATTAGATAATTTTAATTATTACCGATGTATATGAAATATTTTTCATTAATTAATAGTCTTTTAACTTAGTTTCTTGGTGAAGAAGTAACCTAAAATTTGGTGTCGGAGAAGAAGAAAAATGTTGAAATTGTTTACATCTATTATACCATAATACAATATGAAGATGGTGAATAAATATACTATCGGGCCTCATTATATAATTTCAATTATAACCAATGTATATGAAATATGTTCCATTAATTAATAGTCTTTTAACTTAGTTTCTTGGTGAAGAAGTAACTTAAAAGTTGGTGAAGGAGAAGAAGAAAAATATTGAAATTGTTGATATCTATTATACCATAATACAATATGAATATGGTCAATAAATATACTATCGAGACTCATTATATAATTTCAATTATTTCCAATGTATATGAAATATGTGTCATTAATTTATAGTCTTTTAACTTAGTTTCTTGGTGAAGAAGTAACCTAAAATTTGGTGACGGAGAAGAAGAAAAATATTGAAATTGTTTACATCTATTATACCATAATACAATATGAAGATGGTGAATAAATATACTATCGGGCCTCATTATATAATTTGAATTATTACCAATGTATATGGAATAGGTGTCATTAATTAATAGTCTTTTAACTTAGTTTCTTAGTGTAGAAGTAACTTAAAATTTGGTGATGGAGAAGAATAAAAATATTGAAATTGTTGATATCTATTATACCATAATACAATATGAATATGGTGAATAAATATACTATCGAGACTCATTATATAATTTCAATTATTTCCAATGTATATGAAATATGTGTAATTAATTTATAGTCTTTTAACTTAGTTTCTTAGTGATGAAGTAACCTAAAATTTGGTGATGGAGAAAAAGAAATATATTGAAATTGTTTACATCTATTATACCATAATACAACTGGAATATGGTGAATAAATATACTATCGGACATCATTACATAATTTAAGTTATTAGCAATGTATATGGAATATGTGTCATTAATTAATAGTCTTTTAACTTAGTTTCTTGGTGAAGAAGTAACCTAAAATTTGGTGATGGAGAAGAAGAAAAATACCAAAATTGTTTACATCTATTATACCATAATACAACATGAATATGGTGATTGAATATACCATCTAGACTCATTATATAATTTGAATTATTAAAAATGCATATGGATTCCGTGTCATTAAGTAATAGTCTTTTAACATAGTTTCTTAGTGATGAAGTAACCTAAAATTTGGTGACGGAAAAGAAGAAAAAATATTGCAATTGTTTTCATCTATTATACCATAATACAATATGAATATGATAAATAAATATACTAACGGGCCTCATTATAAAATTTGAATTATAACCAATGTATTTGAAATATGTGCCATTAATTAATAGTCTTTTAAATTAGTTTCTTAGTGATGAAGTAACCTAAAATTTGGTGATGGAGAAGAAGAAAATTTTTGAAATTGTTTACATCTATTATACCATAATAGAATATGAATATGGTGAATAAATATACTATCGGGCCTCATTATATAATTTGAGTTATTACCAATGTATATGGAATACGTGTCATTAATTAATTGTCTTTTAACTTAGTTTCTTGGTGAAGAAGTAACCTAAAATTTGGTGACAGAGAAGAAGAAAAATACTGAAATTGTTTATATCTATTATACAATAATTCAATATGAATATGGTGAATAAATATACTATCGGGCCTCATTATATAGTTTTAGTTATAACCAATGTATATGAAATATATGTCATTAATTAATAGTCTTTTAACTTAGTTTCTTGGTGAAGAAATAACCTAAAATTTGGTGATAGAGAAGAAGAAAAATATTGAAATAGTTTACATCTATTATACCATAATAGAGTATGAATATGCGGAATAAATATACTATCGGGCGTCATTATATAATTTGAGTTATTAGCAATGTATATGGAATATGTGTCATTAATTAAAAGTCTTTTAACTTAGATTCTTCGTGAAGAAGTAACCCAAAATTTGATGATGGAGAAGAAGAAAAATACTGAAATTGTTTACATCTATTATACCATAATACAATATGAATATGGTGATTAAATATACTATCGACACTCATTATATAATTTGAATTATTTCAAATGTATAGGGAATATGTGTCATTAAGTAATAGTCTTTTAACTTAGTTTCTTAGTGATGAAGTAACCTAAAATTTGGTGATGGAGAAGAAGAAAAATATTGAAATTGTTTACATCTATTATACCATAATACAATATGAATATGGTAAATAAATATACTATCGGGCCTCATTATATAATTTGAATTATAACCAATGTATTTGAAATATGTGCCATTAATTAATAGTCTTTTAAATTAGTTTCTTAGTGATGAAGTAACCTAAAATTTGTTGATGGAGAAGAAGATAATTTTTGAAATTGTTTACATCTATTATACCATAATAGAATATGAATATGGTGAATAAATATACTATCGGGCCTCATTATATAATTTTAGTTATTACCAATGTATATGGAATACGTGTCATTAATTAATTGTCTTTTAACTTAGTTTCTTGGTGAAGAAGTAACTTTAAATTTGGTGACAGAAAAGAAGAAAAATACTGAAATTGTTTATATCTATTATACAATAATTCAATATGAATATGGTGAATAAATATACTATCGGGCCTCATTATATAGTTTTAGTTATTACCAATGTATATGAAATATATGTCATTAATTAATAGTATTTTAACTTAGTTTCTTGGTGAAGAAATAACCTAAAATTTGGTGATGGAGAAGAAGAAAAATATTGAAATAGTTTACATCTATTATACCATAATAGAGTATGAATATGGTGAATAAATATACTATCGGGCGTCATTATATAATTTGAGATATTAGCAATGTATATGGAATACGTGTCATTAATTAATAGTCTTTTAACTTAGATTCTTCGTGAAGAAGTAACCCAAAACTTGATGATGGAGAAGAAGAAAAATACTGAAATTGTTTACATCTATTATACCATAATACAATATGAATATGGTGATTAAATATACTATCGAGACTCATTATATAATTTGAATTATTTCAAATGTATATGGAATATGTGTCATTAAGTAAAACTCTTTTAACTTAGTTTCTTAGTGATGAAGTAACCTAAAATTTGGTGTTGGAGAAGAAGAAAAATATTGAAATTGTTTACATCTATTATGCCATAATACAATATGAATATGGTAAATAAATATACTATCGGGCCTCATTATAAACTTTAATTATAACCAATGTATTTGAAATATGTGCCATTAATTAATAGTCTTTTAAATTAGTTTCTTAGTGATGAAGTAACCAAAAATTTGGTGATGGAGAAGAAGAAAAATTTTGAAATTGTTTACATCTATTATACCATAATAGAATATGAATATGGTGAATAATTATACTATCGGGCCTCATTATATAATTTGAGTTATTACCATTGTATATGGAATACATGTCATTAATTAATAGTCTTTTAACTTAGTTTCTTGGTGAAGACGTAACCTAAAATTTGGTGACGGAGAAGAGAAAAAATACTGAAATTGTTTACATCTATTATACAATAATACAATATGAATATGGTGAATAAATATGCTATCGGGCCTCATTAGATAATTTTAATTATTACCAATGTATATGAAATATCTGTCATTAATTAATAGTCTTTTAACTTAGTTTCTTGGTGAAGAAGTAACCTAAAATTTGGTGACGGAGAAGAAGAAAAATATTGAAATTGTTTACATCTATTATACCATAATACAATATGAAGATGGTGAATAAATATACTATCGGGCCTCATTATATAATTTCAATTATAACCAATGTATATGAAATATGTGTCATTAATTAATAGTCTTTTAACTTAGTTTCTTGGTGAAGAAGTAACTAAAAATTTGGTGATGGACAAGAATAAAAATATTGAAATTGTTGATATATATTATACCATAATACAATATGAATATGGTGAATAAATATACTATCGAGACTCATTATATAATTTCAATTATTTCCAATGTATATGAAATATGTGTCATTAATTTATAGTCTTTTAACTTAGTTTCTTAGTGATGAAGTAACCTAAAATTTGGTGATGGAGAAAAAGAAAAATATTGAAATTGTTTACATCTATTATACCATAATACAATTGGAATATGGTGAATAAATATACTTTCGGACGTCATTATATAATTTGATTTATTAGCAATGTATATGGAATATGTGTCATTAATTAGTAGTCATTTAACTTAGTTTCTTGGTGAAGAAGTAACCTAAAATTTGGTGATGGGGAAGAAGAAAAATACTGAAATTGTTTACATCTATTATACCATAATACAACATGAATATGGTGATTGAATATACTATCGAGACTCATTATATAATTTGAATTATTAAAAATGTATATGGAATATGTGTCATTAAGTAATAGTCTTTTAACTTAGTTTCTTAGTGATGAAGTAACCTAAAATTTGGTGACGGAGAAGAAGAAAAATACTGAAATTGTTTACATCTATTCTACAATAATACAATATGAATATGGTGAATAAATATACTATCGGGCCTCATTATATAATTTTAGTTATTACCAATGTATATGAAATATATGTCATTTACTAATAGTCTTTTAACATAGTTTTTTGGTGAAGAAGTAACCTAAAATTTGGTGATGGAGAAGAAGAAAAATATTGAAATAGTTTACATCTATTATACCATAATAGAATATGAATATGGTGAATAAATATACTATCTGACCTCATTATATAATTTGAGTTATTACCAATGTATATGGAATACGTGTCATTAATTAATTGTCTTTTAACTTAGTTTCTTGGTGAAAAAGTAACTTAAAATTTGGTGACGGAGAAGAAGAAAAATACTTAAATTGTTTACATCTATTATATAATAATACAATATGAATATAGTGAATAAATATACTATCGAGCCTCATTATATAATTTTAATTATTAACAATGTATATGATATTTATGTTATTAATTAATAGTCTTTTAACTTAGTTTCTTGGTGAAGAAGTAACCTAAAATTTGGTGACGGAGAAGAAGAAAAATATTGAAATTATTTACATCTATTATACCATAATACAATATGAATATGGTGAATAAATATACTATCGGGCCTCATTATATAATTTGAATTATAACCAATGTATATGAAATATGTGCCATTAATTAATAGTCTTTTAACTTAGTTTCTTGGTGAAGAAGTAACTAAAAATTTGGTGATGGACAAGAATAAAAATATTGAAATTGTTGATATATATTATACCATAATACAATATGAATATGGTGAATAAATATACTATCGAGACTCATTATATAATTTCAATTATTTCCAATGTATATGAAATATGTGTCATTAATTTATAGTCTTTTAACTTAGTTTCTTAGTGATGAAGTAACCTAAAATTTGGTGATGGAGAAAAAGAAAAATATTGAAATTGTTTACATCTATTATACCATAATACAATTGGAATATGGTGAATAAATATACTTTCGGACGTCATTATATAATTTGAGTTATTAGCAATGTATATGGAATATGTGTCATTAATTAGTAGTCATTTAACTTAGTTTCTTGGTGAAGAAGTAACCTAAAATTTGGTGATGGGGAAGAAGAAAAATACTGAAATTGTTTACATCTATTATACCATAATACAACATGAATATGGTGATTGAATATACTATCGAGACTCATTATATAATTTGAATTATTAAAAATGTATATGGAATATGTGTCATTAAGTAATAGTCTTTTAACTTAGTTTCTTAGTGATGAAGTAACCTAAAATTTGGTGACGGAGAAGAAGAAAAATACTGAAATTGTTTACATCTATTCTACAATAATACAATATGAATATGGTGAATAAATATACTATCGGGCCTCATTATATAATTTTAGTTATTACCAATGTATATGAAATATATGTCATTTACTAATAGTCTTTTAACATAGTTTTTTGGTGAAGAAGTAACCTAAAATTTGGTGATGGAGAAGAAGAAAAATATTGAAATAGTTTACATCTATTATACCATAATAGAATATGAATATGGTGAATAAATATACTATCTGACCTCATTATATAATTTGAGTTATTACCAATGTATATGGAATACGTGTCATTAATTAATTGTCTTTTAACTTAGTTTCTTGGTGAAAAAGTAACTTAAAATTTGGTGACGGAGAAGAAGAAAAATACTTAAATTGTTTACATCTATTATACAATAATACAATATGAATATGGTGAATAAATATATTATCGAGCCTCATTATATAATTTTAATTATTAACAATGTATATGATATTTATGTTATTAATTAATAGTCTTTTAACTTAGTTTCTTGGTGAAGAAGTAACCTAAAATTTGGTGACGGAGAAGAAGAAAAATATTGAAATTATTTACATCTATTATACCATAATACAATATGAATATGGTGAATAAATATACTATCGGGCCTCATTATATAATTTGAATTATAACCAATGTATATGAAATATGTGCCATTAATTAATAGTCTTTTAAATTAGTTTCTTAGTGATGAAGTAACCTAAAATTTGGTGATGGAGAAGAAGAAAAATTTTGAAATTGTTTACATCTATTATACCATAATAGAATATGAATATGGTGAATAAATATACTATCGGGCCTCATTATATAATTTGAATTATAACCAATGTATATGAAATATGTGTCATTAATTAATAGTCTTTTAACTTAGTTTCTTGGTGAAGACGTAACATAAAATTTGGTGACGGAGAAGAGAAAAAATACTGAAATTGTTTACATCTATTATACAATAATACAATATGAATATGGTGATTAAATATACTATCGAGACTCATTATATAATTTGAATTACTAAAAATGTATATGGAATATGTGTCATTAAGTAATAGTCTTTTAACATAGTTTCTTAGTGATGAAGTAACCTAAAATTTGGTGATGGAGAAGAAGAAAATTTTTAAATTGTTTACATCTATTATACCATAATATAATATGAATATGGTAAATATATATACTATCTGGCCTCATTATATAATTTGAATTATAACCAATGTATTTGAAATATGTGACATTAATTAATAGTCTTTTAAATTAGTTTCTTAGTGATGAAGTAACCTAAAATTTTGTGACGGAGAAGAAGAAATTTTTTAAAATTGTTTACATCTATTATACCATAATAGAGTATGAATATGGTGAATAAATATACTATCGGGCGTCATTATATAATTTGAGTTATTAGCAATGTATATGGAATATGTGTCATTAATTAATAATCTTTTAACTTAGATTCTTCGTGAAGAAGTAACCCAAAACTTGATGATGGAGAAGAAGAAAAATACTGAAATTGTTTACATCTATTATACCATAATACAATATGAATATGCTGATTAAATATACTATCGAGACTCATTATATAATTTAAATTATTTCGAATGTATATGGAATATGTGTCATTAAGTAAAAGTCTTTTAACTTAGTTTCTTAGTGATGAAGTAACCTAAAATTTGGTGATGGAGAAGAAGAAAAATATTGAAATTGTTTACATCTATTATACCATAATACAATATGAATATGGTAAATAAATATACTATCGGGCCTCATTATATAATTTGAATTATAACCAATGTATTTGAAATATGTGCCATTAATTAATAGTCTTTTAAATTAGTTTCTTAGTGATGAAGTAACCAAAAATTTGGTGATGGAGAAGAAGAAAATTTTTGAAATTGTTTACATCTATTATACCATAATAGAATATGAATATGGTGAATAAATATACTATCGGGCCTCATTATATAATTTGAGTTATTACCATTGTATATGGAATACGTGTCATTAATTAATAGTCTTTTAACTTAGTTTCTTGGTGAAAACATAACCTAAAATTTGGTGACGGAGAAGAGAAAAAATACTGAAATTGTTTACATCTATTATACAATAAAACAATATGAATATGGTGAATAAATATGCTATCGGCCTCATTAGATAATTTTAATTATTACCAATGTATATGAAATATTTTTCATTAATTAATAGTCTTTTAACTTAGTTTCTTGGTGAAGAAGTAACCTAAAATTTGGTGTCGGAGAAGAAGAAAAATGTTGAAATTGTTTACATCTATTATACCATAATACAATATGAAGATGGTGAATAAATATACTATCAGGCCTCATTTTATAATTTGAATTATAACCAATGTATATGAAATATGTTCCATTAATTAATAGTCTTTTAACTTAGTTTCTTGGTGAAGAAGTAACTTAAAAGTTGGTGAAGGAGAAGAAGAAAAATATTGAAATTGTTGATATCTATTATACCATAATACAATATGAATATGGTCAATAAATATACTATCGAGACTCATTATATAATTTCAATTATTTCCAATGTATATGAAATATGTGTCATTAATTTATAGTCTTTTAACTTAGTTTCTTAGTGATGAAGTAACCTAAAATTTTGTGATGGAGAAAAAGAAAAATATTGAAATTGTTTACATCTATTATACCATAATACAATTGGAATATGGTGAATAAATATACTATCAGACGTCATTATATAATTTGAGTTATTAGCAATGTATATGGAATATGTGTCACTAATTAGTAGTCATTTAACTTAGTTTCTTGGTGAAGAAGTAACTTAAAATTTGGTGATGGAGAAGAAGAAAAATATTGAAATTGTTTATATCTATTATACCAGAATACATTATGAATATGGTGAATAAATATACCATCGAGACTCATTATACAATTTCAATTAATTCCAATGTATATGGAATATGTGTCATTAAGTAATAGTCTTTTAACTTAGTTTCTTAGTGATGAAGTAACCTAAAATTTGGTGACGGAGAAGAAGAAAAATACTGAAATTGTTTACATCTATTATACCATATCACAATATGAATAGGGTGATTAAATATACTATCGAGACTCATTATATAATTTGAATTATTTCAAATGTATATGGAATATGTGTCATTAAGTAATAGTCTTTTAGCTTAGTTTCTTAGTGATGAAGTAACCTAAAATTTGGTGATGGAGAAGAAGAAAAATATTGAAATTGTTTACATCTATTGTACCATAATACAATATGAATATGGTAAATAAATATAATATCGGGCCTCATTATATAATTTGAGTTATAACCAATGTATTTGAAATATGTGCTATTAACTAATAGTCTTTTAAATTAGTTTCTTAGTGATGAAGTAACCTAAAATTTGGTGATGGAGAAGAAGAAATTTTTTTAAATTGTTTACACCTATTATACCATAATAGAATATGAATATGGTGAATAAATATACTATCGGGCCTCATTATATAATTTGAGTTATTAACATTGTATATGAAATACGTGTCATTAATTAATAGTCTTTTAACTTAGTTTCTTGGAGAAGAAGTAACCTAAAACTTGGTGACGGAGAAGAAAAAAAATACTGAAATTGTTTACATCTATTATACAATAATACAATATGAATATGGTGAATAAATATACTATCGGGCCTCATTATATAATTTCAATTAATACCAATGTATATGAAATATATGTCATTAATTAATAGTCTTTTAATTTAGTTTCTTGGTAAAGAAGTAACCTAAAATTTGGTGACGGAGAAGAAGAAAGATATTGAAATTGTTTATATCTATTATACAATAATACAATATGAATATGGTGAATAAATATACTATCGTGCCTCACTATATAATTTGAATTATAACCAATGTATATGAAATATGTGCCATTAATTAATAGTCTTTTAACTTAGTTTCTTGGTGAAGAAGAAACTTAAAATTTGGTCATGGAGAAGAAGAAAATTATTGAAATTGTTTACATCTATTATACCATAATACAATATGAATATGGTGAATAAATATACTATCGGGCGTCATTATATAATTTGAGTTATTAGCAATGTATATGGAATATGTGTCATTAATTAAAAGTCTTTTAACTTAGTTTCTTGGTGAAGAAGTAACCTAAAATTTGGTGATGGAGAAGAAGAAAAATCCTGAAATTGTATACATCTATTATACCATAATACAACATGAATATGGAGATTGAATATACTATCGAGACTCATTATATAATTTGAATTATTAAAAATGTATATGGAATATATGTCATTAAGTAATAGTCTTTTAACATAGTTTCTTAGTGATGAAGTAACCTAAAATTTGGTGACGGAGAAGAAGAAAAATATTGAAATTGTTTATATCTATTATTTTATAATATAATACGAATATGGTGAATAAATATATTATCGGGCCTCATTATATAATTTCAATTAATACCAATGTTTATGGAATATGTGTCATAAATTAATAGTCTTTTAACATAGATTCTTGGTAAAGAAGTAACCTAAAATTTGGTGATGGAGAAGAAGAAAAATATTGAAATTGTTTACATCTATTATACCATAATACAATATGTATATGGTGAATAAATATACTATCGGGCCTCAATATATAATTTGAATTATAACCAATGTATATGAAATATGTGCCATTAATTAATAGTCTTTTAACTTAGTTTCTTGGTGAAGAAGTAACTTAAAATTTGGTGATGGAGAAGAAGAAAAATATTGAATTTGTTTATATCTATTATACCATAATACATTATGAATATGGTGAATAAATATAGTATCGAGACTCATTATATAATTTCAATTATTTCCAATGTATATGAAATATGTGTCATTAATTAATAGTCTTTTAACATAGTTTCTTAGTGATGAAGTAACCTTAAATTTAGTGATGGAGAAAAAGAAAAATACTGAAATTGGTTACATCTATTATACCATAATATAATATGAATATGGTAAATATATATACTATCCGGCCTCATTATATAATTTGAATTTTAACCAATGTATTTGAAATATGCGCCATTAATTAACAGTCTTTTAAATTAGTTTCTTAGTGATGAAGTAACCTAAAATTTTGTGATGGAGAAGAAGAAATTTTTTTAAATTGTTTACATCTATTATACCATAATAGAATATGAATATGGTGAATAAATATACTATCGGGCCTCATTATATAATTTGAGTTATTACCAATGTATATGGAATAGGTGTCATTAATTAATAGTCTTTTAACTTAGTTTCTTGGTGAAGAAGTAACCTAAAATTTGGTGACGAAGAAGAAAAAAAATACTGAAATTGTTTACATCTATTATACAATAATACAATATGAATATGGTAAATATATATACTATCCGGCCTCATTATATAATTTGAATTATAACCAATGTATTTGAAATATATGCCATTAATTAATAGTCTTTTATATTAGTTTCTTAGTGATGAAGTAACCAAAAATTTTGTGATGGAGAAGAAGAAACTTTTTTAAATTTTTTACATCTATTATACCATAATAGAATATGAATATGGTGAATAAATATACTATCGGGCCTCATTATTATATTTGAGTTATTACCAATGTATATGGAATAGGTGTCATTAATTAATAGTCTTTTAACTTAGTTTCTTGGTGAAGAAGTAACCTAAAATTTGGTGACGGAGAAGAAAAAAAATACTGAAATTGTTTACATCTATTTTACAATAATACAATATGAATATGATGAATAAATATACTATCGGGCCTCATTATATAATTTGAATTATAACCAATGTATATGAAATATGTTCCATTAATTAATAGTCTTTTAACTTATTTTCTTGGTGAAGAAGTAACTTAAAAGTTGGTGATGGACAAGAAGAAAAATATTGAAATTGTTTATATCTATTATACCATACTACAGTATGAATATGGTGAATAAATATACTATCGAGACTCATTATATAATTTCAATTATTTCGAATGTATATGGAATATGTGTCATTAATTAAAAGTTTTTTAACTTAGTTTCTTGGTGAAGAAGCAACCTAAAATTTGGTGATAAAGAAGAAGAAAAATCCTGAAATTGTTTACATCTATTATACCTTAATACAACATGAATATGGAGATTGAATATACTATCGAGACTCCTTATATAATTTGAATTATTAAAAATGTATATGGAATATGTGTCATTAAGTAATAGTCTTTTAACATAGTTTCTTAGGGAAGAAGTAACCTAAAATTTGGTGACGGAGAAGAAAAAAAATACTGAAATTGTTTACATCTATTATACAATAATACAATATGAATATGGTAAATATATATACTATCCGGCCTCATTATATAATTTGAATTATAACCAATGTATTTGAAATATGTGCCATTAATTAATAGTCTTTTAAATTAGTTTCTTAGTAATGAAGTAACCTAAAATTTTGTGATGGAGAAGAAGAAATTTTTTTAAATTGTTTACATCTATTATACCATAATAGAATATGAATATGGTGAATAAATATACTATCGGGCCTCATTATTATATTTGAGTTATTACCAATGTATATGGAATAGGTGTCATTAATTAATAGTCTTTAAACTTAATTTCTTGGTGAAGAAGTAACCTAAAATTTGGTGACGGAGAAGAAAAAAAATTCAGAAATTGTTTACATCTATTATACAATAATACAATATGAATATGGTGAATAAATATACTATCGGGTCTCATTATATAATTTTAATTATTACCAATGTATATGAAATATATGTCATTAATTAATAGTCTTTTAACTTAGTTTCCTGGTGAAGAAGTAACCTAAAATTTGGTGATGGAGAAGAAGAAAAATATTGAAATTGTTTACATCTATTATACCGTAATACAATATGAATATGATGAATAAATATACTATCGGGCCTCATTATATAATTTGAATTATAACCAATGTATATGAAATATGTTCCATTAATTAATAGTCTTTTAACTTATTTTCTTGGTGAAGAAGTAACTTAAAAGTTGGTGATGGATAAGAAGAAAAATATTGAAATTGTTTATATCTATTATACCATACTACAGTATGAATATGGTGAATAAATATACTATCGAGACTCATTATATAATTTCAATTATTTCCAATGTATATGAAATATGTGTCATTAATTAATAGTCTTTTAACTTAGTTTCTTAGTGATGAAGTAACCTAAAATTTGGTGATGGAGAAAAAGAAAAATATTGAAATTGTTTATATCTATTATACCATAATACAATATGAATATGGTGAATAAATATACTATCGGCCGTCATTATATAATTTGAGTTATTAGCAATGTATATGAAATATGTGTCATTAATTAAAAGTATTTTAACTTAGTTTCTTGGTGAAGAAGTAACCTAAAATTTGGTGATGGAGAAGAAGAAAAATATTGAAATTGTTTACATCTATTATACCATAATACAATACGAATATGGTGAATAAATATACTATCGGGCGTCATTATATAATTTGAGTTATTAGCAATGTATATGAAATATGTTCCATTAATTAATAGTCTTTTAACTTATTTTCTTGGTGAAGAAGTAACTTAAAAGTTGGTGATGGAGAAGAAGAAAAATATTGAAATTGTTTATATCTATTATACCATAATACAACATGAATATGGAGATTGAATATACTATCGAGACTTATTATATAATTTGAATTATTAAAAATGTATATGGAATATGTGTCATTAAGTAATAGTCTTTTAACATAGTTTCTTAGTGAAGAAGTAACCTAAAATTTGGTGATAGAGAAGAAGAAAAATCCTCAAATTGTTTACATCTATTATACCATAATACTACATGAATATGGAGATTGAATATACTATCGAGACTCATTATATAATTTGAATTATTAAAAATGTATATGGAATATGTGTCATTAAGTAATAGTCTTTTAACATAGTTTCCTGGTGAAGAAGTAACCTAAAATTTGGTGATGGAGAAGAAGAAAAATAGTGAAATTGTTTACATCTATTATACCATAATACAATATGAATATGATGAATAAATAGACCATCGGGCCTCATTATAACCAATGTATATGAAATATGTTCCATTAATTAATAGTCTTTTAACTTAGTTTCTTGGTGAAGAAGTAACTTAAAAGTTGGTGATGAAGAAGAAGAAAAATATTGAAATTGTTTATATCTATTATACCATACTACAGTATGAATATGGTGAATAAATATACTATCGAGACTCATTATATAATTTCAATTATTTCCAATGTATATGAAATATGTGTCATTAATTAATAGTCTTTTAACTTAGTTTCTTAGTGATGAAGTAACCTAAAATTTGGTGATGGAAAAAAAGAAAAATATTGAAATTGTTTACATCTATTATACCATAATACAATATGAATATTGTGAATAAATATACTATCGGGCGTCATTATATAATTTGAGTTATTAGCAATGTATATGGAATATGTGCCATTAATTAAAAGTCTTTTAACTTAGTTTCTTGGTGAAGAAGTAACCTAAGATTTGGTGATGGAGAAGAAGAAAATTACTGAAATTGTTTACATCTATTATACCATAATACAACATGAATATGGTGATTGAATATACTATCGAGACTCATTATATAATTTGAATTATTAAAAATGTATATGGAATATGTGTCATTAAGTAATAGTCTTTTAACATAGTTTCTTAGTGATGATGTAACCTAAAATTTGGTGACGGAGAAGAAGAAACATATTGAAATTGTTTACATCTATTATTTTATAATATAATATGAATATGGTGAATAAATATATTATCGGGCCTCATTATATAATTTCAATTAATACCAATGTATATGAAATATATGTCATTAAATAATAGTCTTTTAACTTAGTTTCTTGGTAAAGAAGTAACCTAAAATTTGGTGATGGAGAAGAAGAAAAATATTGAAATTGTATACATCTATTATACCATAATACAATACGAATATGGTGAATAAATATACTATCGGGCCTCACTATATAATTTGAATTATAACCAATGTATATGAAATATGTGCCATTAATTAAAAGTCTTTTAACATAGTTTCTTGGTGAAGAAGTAACTTAAAATTTGGTGATGGAGAAGAAGAAAAATATTGAAATTGTTTATATCTATTATACCATAATACATTATGAATATGGTGAATAAATATACTATCGATACTCATTATATAATTTGAATTATTTCCAATGTATATGAAATATGTGTCATTAATTAATAGTCTTTCAACATAGTTTCTTGGTGAAGAAGTAACTTAAAATTTGGTGATGGAGAAGAAGAAAAATATTGAAATTGTTTAAATCTATTATACCATAATACAATATGAATATGGTGAATAAATATACTATCGAGACTCATTATATAATTTGAATTATAACCAATGTATATGAAATATGTGCCATTAATTAATAGTCTTTTAACATAGTTTCTTGGTGAAGAAGTAATTTAAAATTTGGTGATGGAGAAAAAGAAAAATATTGAAATTGTTTACATCTATTATACCATAATACAATATGGATATGGTGAATAAATATACTATCGGGCGTCATTATATAATTTGAGTTATTAGCAATGTATATGGAATATGTGTCATTAATTAAAAGTCTTTTAACTTAGTTTCTTGGTGAAGAAGTAACCTAAAATTCGGTGATGGAGAAGAAGAAAAATACTGAAATTGTTTACATCTATTATACCATAATACAACATGAATATGGTGATTGAATATACTATCAAGACTCATTATATAATTTGAATTATTAAAAATGTATATGGAATATGTGTCATTAAGTTATAGTCTTTTAACATAGTTTCTTAGTGATGAAGTAACCTAAAATTTGGTGACGGAGAAGAAGAAAAATATTGAAATTGTTTACATCTATTATACCATAATACAATATGAATATGATGAATAAATATACTATCGGGCCTCATTATATAATTTGAATTATAACCAATGTATATGAAATATGTTCCATTAATTAATAGTCTTTTAACTTAGTTTCTTGGTGAAGAAGTAACTTAAAAGTTGGTGATGAAGAAGAAGAAAAATATTGAAATTGTTTATATCTATTATACCATACTACAGTATGAATATGGTGAATAAATATACTATCGAGACTCATTATATAATTTCAATTATTTCCAATGTATATGAAATATGTGTCATTAATTAATAGTCTTTTAACTTAGTTTCTTAGTGATGAAGTAA